>VZRR01000322.1:1237848-1270764 GCA_013398015.1 Oreocharis arfaki
TATGCATACTTTGTGTGTGTGCCCATTAGGAATATGTGTTCAGACTTGCTACTGACTAGGCCTAGGAAAACGTTGCTATGGCAGCCTCCCTTCTATTGGGCTGTTTGGTTCAGCAACTCCTGATACAATTCACTAAACAATTAGCATACTAGAAAATCCTAGGTCTGTGCAAAAGTGGGAATTATTACTATTTAATTTTTATTATTTCTTTGATAGCAGTAAATTCCAGAGTCAAGAGAAGTAAATGCTCTTGGCCCAAGGATTTTAATTAGTACTATTCAGTATACATAATTGTAAAAACAAGGCAATGAGTGAGACATGTATAGGATTTTATTTTAGTAGAAAAAAAATAGAGATAATCATCATTTAGCAACATTCAAAAAGCCTGTTCTACTCAGAGGATATAACCTTTGATTTAGTAATCATGGGTTCAATCAGTTTAAATTGAATGTCAATATAAATTGATTCAAATCTAAGCATTTTGGCTTTAAAAAGTATGCTGTAGGGAAAATAAAAGAAATAGAAAAAGAAACAGTGAGGTCTCTTGAACATCTGAATATGGGGAACGTCTGGAAATTTCTTTGGTAAGTGAGAAGAACATTGTATAAGGAAGACTGCTTATTTTGAAAGGGAGTGGCTTCAAACAAGATAGCAGAAGTAGCAGGAGGAGAAAGTTTTGTCTTAGAGGTTAGAAACAGCAAGGGTGAGGTGAGATTTGCCAACATTCAAATTAAAATAGATTGCTAAAATAAATAAGAAAGAGCAAAAGGTGCATCACTTGTAAAAATATAAAGAAATCCTGAAGTGGTGCTGGTTTTCCTGATAATTGCTGTCTGGAGTAAAAAGTGAAGCAAAAGAAAAACAATGAAGGGTAATAAATGAATGTATACAAATGGATGTAACTGTTGTCACAGGGAAGTTAAAATCAAGAGTATGTTCAAGTCAGAGGAGTAAAGCTCCATCTAAATTTGTTAAGTCAGAGGTGGTACCCTATTCCTGGAGACTGTCAGGCAGTACCAGTATTTATGAAATGAAAAGAGACCTAGGAATTTTAAGTTACACGACCTAGTTAGTGATAGCATGCAACACTGAATTTCAGGGATGTTTTTACTATGGCACCCATTTGATAAACTACAGAATATAGAGATAGGTGTATGTGGAAGAGATTAGGAATATGAAGGATGGCAACAAGTGGTCCTGTTAAGAGAAGATAGCATTTTAGGGAAAAGTTAGGGGTAGCATTTCAAAAAGTAATTTTGGATTTGATTTTTTAAATGCATTTTCAGATGTGGTCTTGGTAAGTAACTATAAATGAATTAAAATTGAAAACCCCACAGGCAATAGACAGGATGTTTGGAATATCGTGCTAACCAGATAAAGAGTAAAATCATAGATCTGGGACGAAGTTTTAATGGAAACAGAAAGCCAAAAATTTTGATAATACACTAGAGACTTATCATCTGGAAATCACAACAGAAAATTAAAAAATATGAAGTACTATTGGATTATTAAAGAAGACTCTGAGCTAGCAGTGTCGTAAAGTTTTGAAAAAAGAAAGTATATTTTTATCACACACCAACTGTGGCTAGTATAGGTGTACTATACCTGGGATTCTGTTGACCTGGCTGTATCTCTGCTTACCTCTTCAAGTCTGCTGTGGCGACGCTTGTCAGTAGAAAGTGTTGCAATTAACAAATAGTTTTACAGAACACTCTTTCTCCTTTACAATTAACCAGTGGCTTACTGACGCGTACATGAAGGGCTCAGTGTGTGGCCAGCTAATTTGAAAAATGCAAACAAATGGCAAGAATCAAGTCCACCCAGAGAAGAATTTGTAGGAAGTGTGTAAAGAGAGCAAGTATGTAAGTATACCTGAGCTATGAATTGTAACAGGAAAGTGGAGAAGATACCTTCGTACATCACCTCTGGCTTTGACTTCAGTGTCTCTGTAGCTTAGAGAGTGTGTGTATATTTCCTGAGTTCTTGGTCTATGTTCAAAGTAGGCCCTTTCGATTTTACCTGGGCATTTAATGCATCAAAAGTCTATTCCATAGATTGTGTAGCAGTATTTAGTAGCTTACTGGACCTTTTTGAAGCTCTCCTCTTAGAAAATACTTAATTATAGTCTTTCTCACATATATGTAGGTGAGCATGTATTTATGTAGAAGTTATATAAGACTTTTCATGAGAATTAGAACCTTCAGGAAATTCTTAATAAAATGAAGTCTCCTGTAGCTGACTTGGCATTTTTACAAGTTTGCTTGGTAAAAATGGCATAAACTGTGAGGGTTGGTGAAAGTGGATCTGATTTACAAGATATTTTACTAATGAAGGCATATGTTATATGGAGAACTGTTGTGATTTAGACCAGAAAGCCGCTTGCTCATGACCTCCCACAATGGGGTGGGGAAGAGAACTGGAACAGTAAAAGGCAACTTGAGGGTTTAGGTAAAGACAGTAAAAAAAAAGCCACACACACCAGCAAAGCAAACCAAGGAATTCTTTCAAGATTTTCCATCTGCAGGCAGGTGTCCAGCCATCTCCAGGAAAACAGGTCTCCATCACACGTAATGTTACTCAGGTAGACAAAAGCCATCATTATGAGTGTCTCCTTGTTCTGTCTTCTTCCTCCAGCTTAATATACCAAGCCTGATGCCATGTGATGTAGAATATCCCTATTCAGGGTCAGTTGGAGTCAGCTGTCTCAGCTCTGTCTCCTGCCAACTCTTTGTTCACCCGCAGTCTGCTTGCTGGTGGTTTGAGAAGCAGAGAAGGCCTTGATTCTGTGTAAGAACTGCTAAGCAGTAATGAAAACATCCCTGTGTTGTCAACACTGTTTTGATTACAAATCCAAACCATAGCGCCGTACACAGCTATTATGAGGAAAATGAATCACAGCCAGTAGTACAAGAACATAAAAAAGACAAGGACCACTGCACACAGGCTCCTTAAAGTTTATACCCCTGAAACTAGGAAAATTGGTTGTACTGAGTATAAAAGAGAACTCTGGTCTCCCATCCACTTTTTTTTTTTTTTCCTAAGTAGCCTGCTTCTTATGGACCTGCTTATGTGGCAATAAATGGTAAGTTATTTTCATGTCTTGCAAAATTCAGATTCTTTTGGAGTATCTGCAGTGCAAGCTAATGTGCTGTTTCCTGAAGAACAATAGATAATTCTGTTATAACCAGTTTATTGTCATAGTTTGTCATAAGCTTTTTTCCCCCCTTTTAGTAGTAAACTGAGTACTAATGTACACTTTAATAAGAAGGTTTTTCTGGATATCCTCATTGCATTTAAATGAAAGCAAGACAATGGATAAACAGTTCTAAAACAGTGATTTTTTGCCAATTTTCTTTGCAGATGTGGGCAAGAATTTTACATAAACATTCAAAAAATGACTGAAAAAAACCAATTGTCACCTCTCAACAGCAGTGCAGTTTAAGATACTGAGCATTATTTTATGGTTCCCATGGAGAATATAGTAGAGTACAGTAATATTCCTACTGGATATCAAAACAGTCTTACTGATGTTGAAATACAATATAGGAATGCACCACAAGAACTTAGTTACACCCCTTAATAAGTTAATATCCAGCTGATCCATCTGGAACTGTTTATTTGAAGTAATTTCAGGTCCTACAAATAAAATTATGCACAAAATAAAAATTGCTATAGGCTTTCTATTGAGAAAAGACTATTTAAAAATGTTAATATTGCAAGTACTGTTTCTGCAGATATTTTTTAAAACCAAATAGATTAAGCTGTCTTTCCATGACCACTGTTTCACTTCCTTACTCTTCCTTTCTTTCTTTATTCTTTCTTTCCATTATAGCTTTATAAGCTGTTAAGTAAATTAGGTAAATTAACACATTTTGTTCAATTGTGAGGTGTCATTTATATATGCCAAAAGCAGTGACTCAAAATCACTATGATGAAGAAGAACATTGCAACATTAACTACAATGTCAACTCAAATAGACTTCTTTATAACTGAAACCATTATCAAGAAAACATTTTTAAACTAGTGATATATTTCTGCAATCATTCCCAAACCATTTGGAAGGGAATAATTCTTTAAGTAAGTTCTGATTGATCACTTAATAGCCTACAAAAGAATATGAATTAAAAATCATTCAGTATATTATTTTCTAATCTTCAGCAGTAGGAAATTTCAAGTAATGTGATCTAGTTGTAAATAGCTTAGAATAACCAAACTCTGGATGCAGACAGCCAGTATTTATCAGTATCCTCCTCTTAATGCTAGTTGCTTATTTTCTTGGAGGGGTATACTCAAATTATCAAGGCAGGGACTGTCAAATATTCGGTTTGTACAACATTGTTGGGCGTGAGCAAAATGCATTGATAAAATTTATGACACTTAATGATACTACAAGGTTTTGACTTCAATGCACAGGACTCAGCTGAATCCTAAGTTACAAGTTATTTCAGCCGAAAGTAATGGTAGTTGTGTGTGCACAGGGGCAGAGCCTGGCCCTTAGCCTCCTTGACGTCAGTAGGAACAGATGTGTTCTCCTTTCTTTTCTCTCGGGGCCTCCAGCATTGTCTTGTTACAAAGGAGTCTGATTTTATTAGCACTTTAAATTGAAACCTGCTTGAGTTTTCTCATTTTCCACTGTCAGCTTCATTGCTTGCTTATATGTTTCCTAAGGTTGATAGGAATAATAGTCCCATCATAGCATTTGCTCTGCTTAAAGATACATTACTAGAGTTGTAATGTAAAGCATCCTTCCAAGTGGGAAAAATAACAATACAATGTTGCTATATTGCATATGCCATACAGGAGAAATTAAGACCTTAAGCAATCTCAATTCTGGCATTAGCCATGATGTTTTCTGAGTTGTTGACTTCTTAGCCTTCATTTTTTCACGTTTCTCAATGTAATATGTGAAACCTGTTATGTTTTTAAAGAAAAAAAAATATTGTCATGACAATTCTAATACCTACATAGGTCTCCAGTATGTTTACTTGTGTGAATGGATATCTAGTGACCTAGTGTAAATTTGTCCCTGCCCATGGCCGGGGGTTTGGATTAGGTGATCTATAAAGGTCCATTCCAACCCAAACCATTTAATGCCTCTATGGTATTAATATGCAATGTAGTATTTTATCTTTTGCTTCCATAACTATGTGTCAACGGTACAAAAGCAAAAATGAGAGAATCCTGACATTTGTTATTCATTCCCTCTTCTAACTCTGTCTTTGTATCCTGCTAGATCTTCAACCTAATTCCCATCTGCAGGTTTCTTATACCAGCCTATTTCTTTGACTGTCATTAATACAGATTTTAAATTCTGTAAAGTTTTAATCCTGATTTCAGATTTCTTCTCTTACACCTGTTTGTTTTAATGGAGGAACCCATTTCAGATGGGTCAGTGTTATTGTTAAGTAAAAGCCTTTAAAAAGAGATTTGTCCAAAAGATTGTCATCTCTTCCTTTACAATGCAGCAGAGAGCCTCTTGCAACACAGATCTGTAATTTAAAAAAAGAAAAATAGGAAAAAGATTGCTACCAAAATTTGCAGTGCATAACAAGGAAGAGAGAAGCAAAGAGCATGAGAGCTACTAAGACCTGGTGCCTTTGCAGATGCAGAAAATTTTACAGCAAAAACTTGTCATAGTGTTTCTCTATATTTTGATTATTATTCACTCCCAAAACAATTAAAACTAGCCAAGAAACATGAGAATCCTGTTCATCTGACCAGAGAAAATACGTATTTTCCTAATTCCAGATCTAGCACAATCCATTTCTCAGTAATGTCTCAGCACCCCTAAAACTTTGTCTGAAGCAATTTCTGAAACTGAAGACTGCCTGTTTTCCTTCTGTATATTAGGTTTGCTTCCCGTTTCCCTTTCTGCATTCCTTTCTGTTTAGTATTCTTGGGCAAAATTTCAGTTCAGAATTAAATAAAAACCCAACCGTTTTGGATGGTAACTAATCTTAGTTTTCTAAATAAAAAAAGCTTGTGGGTTGCTTGTAGTTTTTTAAATGTTGGTGAGTAGGTGGCAGTTAAACATATCCAGTTCTCCTGGTTTTCAAGGCATTTACAGTTCTCGGTTGTTTCTTTGGGTACCCTCTTTTGAAACTTTTGATTAGGTTCCTCCTCCTGCCTTTTCTTGTGCAAGTGTAATTCTTCCTGACTTTAGTGCAGTCAGGACAGAACTGGACATTTGGAATTGAGGTTGATTGATAGTCATCATTAGGAATATATTTTATCAGTTAAGACAGCTGCCTGTTTCCTGAGAAATCTTTTATTTGTTGTACAGGTCTGTATATGTCGTGATTTTTTTTTCTTCCCTACAGACTAAAAAGAAGCAAATTCATTTTTAATAAGTGCTGTGCCAAAAGCTGTTTGGTGATTTTGATTAAAGTGGTCGGGGGTTTGGGGCTTTCTGCTTAAAAGTAATTATTTCCCAAACCAAGTACTTTAGGGATTCTGTATCAATGCTAGTGAATATTCTCTTCCAAAACATAATTGCATAAAACCTAACTGACTTATAATTTGTTTTGGTTTTATTTTGCTCTTTCATTTCTGGGCGTATATTGGAAAATTCTGTAGCTGCTACTTGCGCCTGCCCACTCACAAGCTTGATGCCTCCATAGGAATCCCACTTTCAAGTTGCTCTTCTGTTGTGGTTGTGGATTTCTTTGAGTCTGTTTATGTTCCTAGAGCAAACTGTGTGAGACATGAAACGGAAGAAACTATAATCTTTTGGAAGTTACTTTCTTAACAATAGGTTAGTGGGACATTATTTTGTGTTATGAGGGGGAAAAACTGATGGAAATACAATGGAAATGGGAAAGTGGTACAAGTTCCAACAGCAGCTGCATGGAAGGTACATCTGTCACAAAATTCTTCTGCAAGGACATTTTTCTGCAGTCAAGAAAGAAAGGATTACCAAGGAACAATTTGTAAGAGATGTAGTAGGTGTTTTAATGAGCTCAGATATTATTATTGTGATAAACAGGGGAAGAAAATTGTACTATCAGTGGAACACTGACATTTTATAATGTGTGGAATTTCATTGTACTTGTAGAGATATGAACACTCAGGCAGATAAAATTATATGAAATGAGCCTTGGATGCACAGGCAGTATCTTCCAGAGGTAATATCAAATTGCATGACAGTGGAGCAGGAGAGCATGCTCCATCTGAGAAGTACTGTCAGACAGTGTATGCCAGCTATCTCAAGGCAATAAAAGATTAATTAAGTGGATAAGTAGCTGACCAGCACAGACTTGTAATTTTCAATTTGTAGGCCAAATGTATCTTCTATTTTTTTTTTCCTAATCTGACCTTTGATGCTGATGCCCAAAGTTACAGTTTTATTCACTTCAGTTTTATGAGCAACAACAATTTTCATCATCCTTTTCATGTGAAACCACAGATATAGGAATGCACAGAAGTGCATGCTGCAATCAAAGTTATGGGATAGAAAGTTCGTTGTTTTATCGATGTACAGGCAGGGCATGTGGCAAAGCCAAAAAAAACCCCAGGACATTGTGATAATTAATGAGAACATAGGTAAGATTTTTGGTTGCATAGCAAAATAGAAAAAAAAAAAAACCCAAGCATATTTTAGAAATGTTTTGAGCATAGACCATGGCTGAAATAAAATATAAAAGGACAAGAGAAGAAGAGTAAGGACAGAACTCTGAGAAGGCAAAGACAGGAGCTAAGAAAGCTACTTTGAAGGCCACCCTAAAAGAAGTGGGAAGAGACCAAGGACGCTGTTTCACACAAATGAAGAAAGAAAAAGATCCCACGGTCAGCTGGTTAAAAATCAGTTGGAAGTAGAAGGTACTCCTGATTCTGAGATTTTGGTAGAGTGGTGAGAAGACAGAGCAGAAGCTTGGTTTTTCTTGCTTTTCCCTTCCTTCCCCCCCTAAAAATTCCCTTCCTTTGGTTTCTTAAAACAGCTACTGCATGATACAATAATGCTTTTAATTTTTTAGTTTACTCTAGAATATTTTTTTCAGGGATTTAATGGATATATTGCTCTATATTGAAGGACTTTTCAGCTGAAAGTTGCCCTTTGATGGGGAATGGGCTCTCATTTTTTCCAGTTATTTTATTTCAAACGTCTGTAAGAGACTTTGGATTATGATCTTCCATTTAATTATTGTAGAAAATATTTTGTAAGTGAAAACTACATCCAAAATGGAACATATCTTTGTAGTATGGGCTTGGCAATACTTACTTATGAAATGTCAAAGAAAATTATCAGGCAATGAGACATGAGAGGAAATCCTTTTACAAACAGCAACAGCAACATTTCTGTGTCTTAGGGGTTTGATGCTGGTTATCTGTGAATGTTTTGCACAGATAATGTCCTTTTATTGATTTTGCAGCTACGAGAATCTTCATTAAGCTATCTGATTAATTGTAGTCTTTATCTTAAAAGAGACAAAAGTTAACAGACTTGTCTATCAACTTGTTTTTTCATAGATTCATCATTATTGCTGCATCTTCATTGAGAAGGAACGCTGCTGGGCAGACTGCGAGATACTGTCTAAAACTATGAGTAGGCAATGTGACTAGTGAATCTATAGAAACGAAACTAATGATTTCGTTCTCCATAAAGTTCTCAAAGGAAGCCTGGACCCCACAACGTTTTGAATGTTGTACATACACATAATGATAAAAACGAGATCCATGTCACCTAGATTCTGCCTTGCCTTCACTCTCAGTATCTAAATTTTGCTCAAGTCCAAGTTGGAGTGGCTCTCCAGAGAATACTTATTCTCTTTGACTGTCCTTAAAATTCCTTGCATACCTAAAATTAGAGTATGGATATACTGAGGAAAATCCCTGACTGAGCATCAAAATCCTTGCCTTTTGCCTAAGCCCTCTGCAGTCTACAGTTTGTGCCTGTTTACTTAAGCCCTAGAGTAATTCTGCCTTGCAGCCTGGAGAGCAGTTAACTGCTGCTGACAGCACTGGCGTCGCTAAAAAGCATGGCATGGTACTCACCTCATGCAGCTCTACAAAGGTATATATGGTGTATGCAGAGGTGTATATCTCAGATATCTTATAGTCTGAATCATTAATTCACAGAGGGGTAGAAGAAAGAGAAAAGAAATCTTCCATTTCTACTTTACAAATGGAGAAATGGAACACATTAAAATTTGAGCGTGGTTTGGAATCTGCTGAAAAAGTCTGCTTCAGCTTGTCCTTCTGGGTAGGTATGATGTCTGCATGAGAATTTAAAGCTTTTCCTAATACATTCTCAAAGCTTCACCAAATAGAAAATAATGACAGTGCCAAAATTTATCCATGTGTGCCTGTCCCTGTCAGGCCACTATTGACTTTTCATTATTTCAGTTCTAAATTTAATAAAGCCTCAGGGAAGGAAATATTTATGTAAGAGGGTGACAGTGAAAGAATCTCTGTCCTAATCCTGCATGCGAAAAACAGGCCTTGGAACCAGCATGTCTTCAGCTATTTAAATGCAGCCATTCTTCCCCTTCCGGTGAAGATGTTCTTCCCTGCAAGCTGCCAGGGAGCTTTATAGTCTTTTTCCTTTGTCACGGAATAACTTTGGATGAGGAAACTAAAACTTAAAAAGTGAAAGAATAGTCTTGATAGAATTAATGTTATGCATTATTTGTGTGCTTGTATAGGTGAAAAATTTGTAAAGCATATTTGTGTAGGGAGCATTCCCTGACAAAGTTATTTCTCTTATGTTGCTAGGTTTCTCTTCTTCCATTTCTCTATTTACTATTTGGAGAAATAGTCTTTTGAGAAGGGTGTTTATGCTGATTTTATAGGGAAGTCCTAGCCTCTTTTGATTATGCCAATAACATGTAATAAAGAGATTCAGAAGACTAGTGTTTTTTAGGCTATTTTGCATTAATTTATCATGTCATATTTAATAAGCATAATTTCATTGAAGTCTGATATCTCAAATTATGCTGATTTGAAGCAGCCCAACGTTTGAGACCTCTCACTGGTTCTAGAATAGGTAGCTGCTGGATGTGGCTGTTCAAATCTACATTATGTGAAAGAACATTATGGAAGAATGAATGTTTAATTACAACGGTTACTGAAAACTGTCCGGCTGACTGTTAAAATTCAGAAATACAGCTTGTGCACTTAATCACACAAAAGCCAAGTTCATCACTTATTCAGCATTCTTTGTGTCTAACAATGCCAAGGGAAAACAAAGGCATGTTTTTTCTCCTAGAATGGACTGGGCAGCTCTGTTTCTTTCCTCCCTTGTTTGATTTACAATATATGTATTGTCTGAACACTTTGCATGAATATTTTTTGCAGTGGATGCCTTGTCTGTCTTGGAACTCTCCAGATCCAGTGCTTTAATATTCTGAAGCTTTTATATGCATTGGAATCTATATTTTATTGGTAACCTTTGTATCTAAGCCTCAGGAGAAGAAGCAAAATAATTGTGAATACCAGACCTTTTTCTCTGGGAGCAACATGCACTATAAATTCACACACACTCACATGCACACACATGCACACACACACACACATACACATATGTGTATGTAATGCAGGGTATGAATTTTATTCTTAATTTTATTTTTCCCTGGGGCATCTAGGAAAGTAAGAAAAGCTGCATTATCCATCTGTTCAAAAAAGAAAAAATAAAGTATCAAATAAAGTATCAAGAAAAGTCATGATTATGGGGATAACTAAAAGGCTTTTCTTAAAGATCAAATGATAAGTGGTAATTAATTGATGATTGAATGAAAAAATGGTGATAAAGAATGGTTTAATGTTAATTAAACCACAATGTTAAATTAATTGAGAATTATTTAAATGCTCATTGAAATTATAGTTTAGATGGTGATTAGACATTGATTTAGACAACAATTTAGACAGTAGTCTAACATTGCTACTTACCATACTTCTAATAATTAAGCTACAGCTGGACATATGTAAATGACTTTCATATACAATATATTTTAGGTGTGATGTGAAGTATTTCTTGCCTTGTTATAGGTGTCAGATGCTGGGACATTGAGGAGTAACCTTGAGCAGTGGCCCTGTTCGTGGAAGGCTGAGATGGCTGCCGTGCAACCAGCAGTGGTGCAGGAGAACGCAGTGGGCTTGGGTGGGCTACCTGTTTTTAGAGTGTAAAGTGATTGACTCGCAGGCAGCCCCCTGGCTTGGTGTAGGTGCAGCTGCGTGGCTGCAGCAGTTTTAGTTCTGTCCAGCCCCAACTCGGGCTCCTGATGCGACATGGCCTGGACTCCTTTGTTCCTGAGAAGATGCAGCCTAGCACAGGACTCACAGCCTGCCCAGTAGGGCTGGTTCCAGTCCAGACCCTTTAGTTACTGGTGCTTGAACCATGGTGCTCTTCAGCCCTGCAGGGAGGGGGCGTTCATCACACCGATTTGCCCTGTAAGAGAACACGAGAGGCATCAGCAAAGAGAATGAGGAAAGAGACTGAGCGGTCTTCTTCTCTGGAGTTATTTAAAACCTGCCTGGATGCAATCCTCCTTCAGATGACTTTAACAGGGAGTGTAACTAGATGACCTCCAGAGCTTTCATTCAAGCCCAGCCATTCTGTGATTCTATAATACTCTGAGTTGTTCACTCCTCTAGAAATGCCTGTTATGAACACCGCAGAACAGGTTTCGTACACTTTGGGTTTGGTTCCTTCTTCCTTTTTTCTTTTCAGTAACTTGAAAAACTAGAATGGAAAACATAAATTGAACCTTTTTAAAGACTATATGAAAGAAAGATAGAGAAGGGATGCAGCTGACCTAACAGTGCAAGAATGCTGGAGGTTTTATAGAAGATCAGGTTATGACTTGTCCTAGGTCTCACACACAAAGAACTAATTCTTATCGAAGTAATTTAAATTTGCCAAGTAGAGAAAATTTGTCAACCCACATGAAAACTTACTGAAGGAAGTTAAATTCCTGTCTAGCGTGGGTGTGAGAGAATACAAAAAAAAAAAAAGAAAACAAAAAAACCCCGAAACAACCCCCAAGCCAACTCCAAACCAGAAAAGAGAATCTGTAACAAAAAGAAGCAGCAAAGGTTGAATTTGGAATCCATGAAAGTTGTGTTGCCAAAATCACACCAATCAACATGAGATCATCTAATGCTGATGTTTGTAATATGGTGGTGTAACTACAAAGGATTGCTCCAACTGCTAGAGTCAGTAGAGTATATATAGCATACCCAAAAGGGAATCCTCCAGCTCAGAAGAGACCATGGAAACAATAACACCAGTAGAGCAAAATTTTGAGTTATTCCTAGTCAATTAATTTATGCATATATTTGCAAACTCACCAGTTATATATCTTGCACCATGTTTAGTAATCCCGTTGATAAACTTCAGTTTTATCTCTCTTTGTCAATATGCATGTGTTATTTTCTAACATATACTTTGTGAAAATTACGGAAAATACAGCCAAACTTCATGAACATGGAAAATTGATGTTAAAACATTCTTAGTAGTTAGCTTACAAATGTACTAAATAAACATTTTTAAATGTTAAAAAGCTAATGTGCCATGGTATTAATTGTTTTTATTTATTAATTAACAAGAAAAATATTAATTAACAAGAAAAATATTAATTCTTTTGTGGTGAAACATAAATAATTCTGTGAAAATTCTCTTCACTATTACATATAACCAAATGGGCTGATGGATGATGGCATAAAAGAAAAAGGAAGTTTAAAATCAAATTCCTATTTTTTAACTAACTTTGCTAAGTTATAATATTGCAGAAACAATGTGTCATAGACTAATTTATCCTTCATGGAACACTGAACACCAGCCTCTGCATGGTAAGGAATTACTGTCAGAGCTACTGGGATCTTGCAGAGGTCTCAGGGAATCTTCCAGAAAGACAAAAAAAAGCAGAGAGATACAAGGAAAATAGAAGAATATGAAGATTATGTTTAAAAAGGTCATTATGGAAAAAACTGGCATTTTTTCCAGAGTATTTTCTCTCAAATCCATTTTTTCTTGCTCCTATGTATACAATTCAGCATGTCTCAAATTGCTATTTAAATGGTTTCCAGTTTTAATATATTTCAAAACAACACTCCCCAAAATATTTAGTATATAAATATGTAGTTGAAATCAGTTTGACATTCAGCCTTAAGAGAATTAGAATTTAGCAAGCTTCTGCAGTCTTACCAAGACTGTTTACTTGAGAAAATCTGATTTAAAGATAGAAAAATTGCTAATTTCCAAATTTTCATACTCTGTTGACTTTCAGTTAAAATGTTCCTTATGCAAACTATCTATGGTATGTCTTCTGTCAGACTCTAATCTTATAATAACTGTAGTAGTTTTGTGAGAAGTAGAATGGTTACTTTATACTGGAGTTTAGGGTTTGGTTTGTATTTTTTTTTCTGACACCTTAATGTTAAGTTTGAAAGCTATAGTGAGCTATATTAAGTTAGAGAGTATACTGCTAAAATAAATTTATTTTTTTTTGTTGTTGTTGTTTAAATATGTGTTGTTCAAGGTGTATTCAATTAGTGAAAAAATAATTTGCCATCAACTTTCCTTTGGTGCTTAACCATCAATACATTATGTCATTAAATAAATGGGAATAGTTCTCAGTCATGGAAAGTTTCTTCCAATCATCTTTTTCATCTTTAGAGAGACTAAAAATTGCAGTTTCTTCTCTAGGGATAAATCTGATATTGGAAAGTATTTTAAGCTGCTTTCAGCTGTAGAGATAAAGGGACATGCACAACTTTTTAAGTGTCTAAAACTAGCAAAATGACATAGCTCCCATTATTCTGAAATTTTGGAAGATGAGAAAGAAATATGAAATGTAGTATTACATCATTGGCAGGATCATTTTATGACTTGCAGTGCATTTTGTTCTGTAGGCATTGGACAATTAGCTGGAAGTGAATATTTGTTTTTGTTCTCCATTAATTTGCAGAGAGAGTAATATCTCACAAAGCTGGTGGCTGCCCCTGGGGGGCTCCAGTCCCAGTATCCAGGCATAAAACCATCATCATGACTCATTGGGAGTAGGTCATCAAATCATCTTTCAGACTAAGAGGGGTTCATTGCCTTGTGATGGGACACAGGATGGGATGCAGAGGAAGAGCATCTTGGGATCAGACAATAGTCGTGGGGTTCCAGGCAGGAACCAAAGATGAAAAAGGGAGGGATTTAGGAGATTTGGGGAGGAACAAGTGTGGAAAATAGGGGCATAAGGGAATGAAAAAGGATGATAAAATATAAATGTTTGGGTGGTTGGTGCGTTTGTCCAGCTGTACCCTATGCCTTTTTAGTGCAATCTGAAATTCTGAATTCTTTCTAAAATCTCTGTTTTGACTGACTTTCTGTTAGAGACATGTAGTCTTATTGAGATACCGTAAGCTACACATTTCTTTGAGCAATGTATAATTTGTCCACATTTTCTTGATGTTAGACCATGCATGTCTCCACTTCAGAACTGCTGAATCCCATCCAGAGATAGTGTAGACTTACATTAGCTAACAACCTAAAGCAATCATACAAGATTTCTTGGAATCTCCTGGAGAGGGAAGAATGCTTTCAAATTATTAATGCTAATATATCTGTTTTACTAAAAGCTGTAATGCATTTCTATCATATGACTTGCAGTTAGCTATATTTCTCCTAAATAGATACACAAGAATATATACATGCTGCCAATAATCCAAACACAGTAAAAATTTGTGATTAAGTATTTGATGTCAAAAAGCACCATAATTTACATCAAAAGTCACTGCAAATTAAGTCATGATGCAAATTAGAAAGGTGATAAAACAGCCCTTTATCGGTACTGGAAACTGGCTCCATACTGGCTAATGTTCTGATTTTCAAGAAGGGCAAGAAAGAGGACCCCAGAAACTACAGGCCTGTCAGTCTCACTTCAGTGCCTGGTAAAATCATGGAAGAGATTATTCTGTGAGGTATTAAAAAACACCTGAAGGACAACACAGTCACTGGTCACAGCCAGCATAACTTTGGGAGGGGAAAGTCCTGCTTGTTGAATTTCCCTCTACAACAGGGTAACCCACCCAGCTGATAAAGGAAAGCCAATAGGTGTAATATTTTTGAACTTCAGCAAAGCTTTTGATATCGTCTCTCACAGTACCTTCCTAAAAAAAATGTCCAGCCCACAGCCGGGTAAAGACATCATGTGATGGGTGAGCAACTGGCTCACAGGTTGGGCACAAAGGGTTACCATGAATGGGGTGACATCAGAGTGTCACTAGTGGGGTTCCACAGGGCTCCATCCTCGCCCCTGTGCTCTTCAGTGTCTTCATAAATGACATGGAGCTAGGACTTTAGGAAATACTAAGTTTGCTGACAACACCAAATTGGAAGGAGCTGTCAACTCATTTCAGAGCAGAGAGGCCCAATAGAGAGACCACGAAAAATTAAAGACGTGGACAATCACCAATGGTATGATGTTTAACAAAAGCAAGCGCCAGATTCTGCATCTAGGACAGGGCCACCCTGGTTGTGTGTATAGGGTGGGAAATGAGAGGCCAGAAAGCAGTGCTGTGGAAAGGGACCTGGGGGTCCTGGTTGATGGCAAGTTGAATCTGAGTCAGCAGTGCCCTGGCAGCCAGGAGGGCCCAGCGTGTCCTGGGGTGCATCAGGCACAGCATCAGCAGCCAGGCAAGGGAGGAGATTGTCCCACCCTGCTCTGCACTGGGGCGGCCTCACCTTGAGCCCTCTGTGCAGTTTTGGGCACAACAATATAAAAAACCATTAAACTATTAGAGAATGTCCAGAGGAGAGCAATGAAGATGGTGAAGGGCCTTGAGGGGAAGCTGTGTGAGGAGTAGCTGGGGTCACTTGGTCTGTTCAGCCTGGAGGAGAGTGAGGGGAGGCCTCATTGCAGTGTACAACTTCCTCACGTGGGGAAGTGGAGGGGCAGATACCAATCTCTTCATTCTCTTGACCAGTGACAAGAGCCGAGGGAATGGGCTGATGTTGTGTCAGGGGAAGTTTAGTTTGGATATCAGAAAAAGATTTTTCACCCAGAGAGTGGTTGGGCACTGGAACAGGCTCCCCAGGGAAGTGGTCACAGAACTAAGCCTGACAGAATTCATGAAATGTTTGCACAATACTCTCAGACACATGGTGTGACCCCTGGGAATGTTCTGTGCAAGGCTAGGAGTTGATCTTAATAGTCCTGATGGGTCCCTTCCAACTCAGTATATTCTATGTTTCTATGATTTGAATACTGTGGAAACAGTATTAGCTTCAAAATTTTGAACACAATTTTCAACTATTCTTTTGAAATTTTGAGTTTTTTCAAGTTAAGAATGAGAGATAATGCTTTGAGAGGCATTCTAATTTAATATTTCTCAAAATAAGTCTAGTCACTCAGTATATGAAACTAGTCCTGAAACATATTTTAGCATGTTACAAAGGACCATAGTTTTGCACAGAAAAGATTTATTTTAGCAAGTATTGGAGAATCAGATTCATAAGTTATAAGGAAGAGGAAATGTATTTTGGGGCAATGTGGTTTCACAATTTAGAGTCTTTAAGAATAATGGAGCTGGTGCTTAAATGTAAACTATATTATTCTCAGTACTATATAAACATGTTAAAATCACTTTTCTTGCGACAGTAGTTAATTGCACCACTGCTGTGGATGAATTCCAGAGTATTTAAACAATGTAGACTGTATGGTCAGGCTGACTATCTGTGTTCAAAATGTTTCCCCACATCTTTTCAGGGCTTTCAGAAGGTCTGTTCCTATGTTTAACAGTCATCCTCCTTCATCTCAAGGAAGATTGCAAACTGTATTTAAAACCACTTTGAGCCACTGAGCAATGAATCAGTAGAAGTGGGTCAGCTCAGAAAGCATAATTCTTTAAAATTTCAGTGCTAAAGTCTTTCCTGCGTGATGTCCAGCCTTTGCTGGGTTGGTTTGCCTTCTGGTGTCCTGCTAAAACTGTGTAGTCCTCAGTCTTATGGCTAGATCACATTAAATTATTTTGGTGTGGGATAACAAGATTAAAACCAAATAATTCGTCTCTTCTTCCATGTTCCCTCCCTCCCAGCCTCCCTCCCTGCCTCCTTTCCTCCCTCCTTCCCTTCCTATGTTCTGTATAACCTTGATAGTCTACCATTTCAAATACAATACAGATTTTAATAATATCCCTACTTCATATTAAATGGAAGTTCCAAATACAATATGAACCCTATCAACTCGACCGCACTTCGTAAGATCTTCGAGTCCTTTTGAAGGGGAGATATCTGCAGTGCCAATAAATGTGATGCTGCCTTCAATCAAGATCTGCTCAGCCTTTCAGATGCTTATGGCACTCACACTGTCACAAGCTTTCTTTTGTTTTTCGAGAGATTTTCTGAAGGTCATTTAAGAACTATAAAAACCTGCACATCTTCACTATAATCTGACTCATATTGTAGAATCTGGTTTCTCTGCAATAAGAAAAGCATTTGTCTTTTCAGCACAATATTAATATTTTAGTGAAATTTATTACTACTCTTCTTTCAAAATAGTAGTTTTTCCATCAGTGGAACTGAATCCAAGCTTTTTAAGCTACAGTAAGAATCAAAGTTCAGAGTTATTGTCACTGAAATGAAGGAGCCTCTGTCATCCATTTACCTCCTATTGCTGCCTTCTTGTTGGCAATAGGAGGTGGCGATGGTAGTAGCTTCAGTATAGAGAAAATGACTGATGAAATCCAAGCGCTATCCTCAGTGGATACATATGTAGTGTACATTTATCACAGGGCGCATACGAGGGTTTCACACTCATGGTGTGAAGAAGTATGTACAAAGAGAGCAGTCCATTAATTGCTGCAAAACCTCAGTTTGCTTAAAAAATTACTTCGTCTATCTTGCAAAACAGTGTATCTTTCTACTGAAAATTAAAAAAAAAAACATAGAAAACCGAAAAAAGCCCTTTTATTTAAATCAGTATCTCAGTGTAAAAGTATACAGAATTTAAGTTACGTAACATGGGTTCATAGCAAATGGCATTTGTTCTACTCTCCATCAAGATATGGAAGAAGATTTGAGGGGACTGTCATGCACAGACAGCAAGAGCATCTAGGCTAAAAGGAAGGTTGTTTTCTGCAGATGAATGAGTCTAAGAGTAAAGCAGAAACACATTTTGAAAAAAGAAGCTGGAAGCGTAGAGTGTGGGCCTTGCAGAGTAATTCAGGACAATCATGTGGTTGAATTAACGCTGCTAGACAGTGGCCGGAGGGGACTTTTGAATGAGAGCAGAGTAGGAGTGTTGGTTGAATGCAGTGGCAGAATCAATGGGAAAGCCAAAATATGTCCTACTGTTGAAATTGCAAATTATTTGACAACTTTTCTTCATGTACATATTTTCAAGCATGTGTTTTATAGACTATGGCTTTAGCTAAACCATGATTTTGTAATTTTTTTCACAAAAGCTGCCTGAGCTATTGTTGACCTGACAAAAGCCAAGATACATTACACTCAATTCGCCTTTCTTTTTTCATGAGACTCTCTGTTCTATCATGGATGACAATTAAGTTGATGTGACAAGGTTTTTATCTAGGCAACCTAGGTTGGTACCTGCTCCCTTCTGCTGTACTTTTCAAGAGCTTGCGAATTTCTTTGTTTGTCAGTATTTCATAGTTCTGAATTGAGATGGCTAATCTACAATAATTTGGGCTCTCCTTATTCTGCCCTGCTCTCATGATCTCCCACACGTTTTTCACTTTTCTCCTTTTTTTTAGGAGCATCACCCCTCTTCTATTCATTGTGTTCAACATCAACTACTAACACTGCTGAGGTTGCTTCAGGGCAAATCCTTCAGGATTTGCTTGCAATGTAAGTGTAATATAAGGTGCTTCTATTTTCTTTAAAGTGCATTACATACTTCAGGACAAATCTTTGAGGCCCAGTTGATTGAAACTATCTATTTTTTCTCAGTATCCTTTAAAATGTTCCTTTTTGAATTCTCATTTGAGCACTTATCCCGTGATTGATTTTGCCACAGCTTATTAGCTTTCTCTCCCAAAGTCTGACTGAGATGAATTTCAGATCAAATTAGCTATTCAGAAGAGGTAGTTTGTATTTGTTTTCAGTTTCTGTGTATCAATGGCAGTTTGGCTCAGAACAGCCCAAGTGCCAACATGGGAAATTGCTGCTAAATTACCATTTTATTAGAGGACACGAAATGACTGCCCTCAAGTGGCAAAGTTGGAGTAATACCACGTTTTGTAAAGATAAAAAGTACGATTGTATCTTTATTTGCTCCAAACAAATTTCTATTAGTAGTGAGGATCAGAGGATTTAAATTAAAGCATTACTCAGGGTCTGATAGCTAAACTTCTTTTTCAAAGACTGCCAAAGGGGCATGCAGTTCTGAACGGGCAGGTTGTCTGTAAAAGCTGCTGTGTCTCACTCAGGCAGGGCTTCTTTGAGTTTTTCTGTGCTGTTTAGTTTCCTTTTACATAATTTATGGAGACCTTTTAAAATTAATGATGAATAAAATTATTAAGAACTGTAGCAAAACCTCTAAGACTGATTAATAAATGAATATCAATATGAAATTAGTCTTCTGAAAATGTAAATACTGTTTGTCACTGGAAATTTAGAACAATCGGACAACATTAAAATCTTATAATCTTTTCAATCAGATTTTTTTTTTCTACAAAGTAGAAAGCAAAGGCTTTATGCTGTTGAAAGGAAAATAATCTTCTAACTGTAGCAGCACTTCAGCCCCATTTTCAGAACCATAGCACTTTGTCCAGGCAAATTTGAAACAATGAAAAGCAAGTGAATGAAAAGCAAGTGAACAAAAAGCCACAGAGAAACTTTTAGAGTTATTCCTCTATGGTTTCTTCATTCCTTCATTTTGGACCTTCTGCGACCCACCATTAAGCCATGATCCACAGTTATTAGCAAAGAGAACAGAAAATTCTGGCAGGGCACATTGGGAGGCTGGGATTTACACTGGTGCTGAGAAGTCAGGAGAACAGCACCTGTTGGAGTGATACAGTGTGTCCTCATGAGGCGAGAGATAAATAATGCATACTGATGGACAACTTCACTTCTAATTGCCTTTCTTCTTGTCATTTGGAATGAGGTGTTTTGTTTATGTGTGTGTGGGAGTGAGGTTGGGAGGTAAAGTCATAAGTTTTTTGTTGTCAGGAGTTGTTGAAGATAAGGCCTGTATATTACTAAATATTCTCTATTTAGAGAAATTATGCATCTGAGGTGATATTAGGAATGTATAGGCAAAGTGCTTTATCCATACCATTCAAGAATTTTCTCTAGTGAGAACATCTGAGCGATATTTTAACCAGATATATAATGCATGAAATACATATTTATTTTCTGTCTATTCAAATGTCAGGTTACAAGTAAAAATAAGATTTTCCAGTAACTGAGGTTTTCCTTGTAACTCTACAACCCAAGCAGGCAAATACTATTCAGTTACTGAATCTGCTATCACTGTCCTATTTTTTTGGGGCACAAATCGTTTTAGGGCACAAACAGTTTTGTATTGTAGTTCCTTTTTTCTATCTCCTTTTCCAACAATTATTTTTTTCCACTGGACCTTCAGTCACGTCTTGTCAATCTAGAGCACCTGGCACTTTCTAGAGGCCTAAGCTGCCTCAAGTTATGTTGCATGAGTTGATGGAAGGGCATTTCCCATGGGGAGGTGAAGGGTGACTCTGTTTGCTTGTAATATCTTGAACACAATTCTGAGTTAGCAAATCCTTCACAGCGGTTTGACTGCATACTCTCTACCCACAGTCAGTCTGAGGAAGCTTTTTTAATTGATTAGAAGCTTGCTTCAAAGTAAATTAGAATGATAGAGGGAAGAGATTCATACACAGGCAGAAAATATGAAGCAACTGATGGGTGTTTAGTTCCCTCCAGTATCTTCCTAGTTAGTTAATCAAAGGCAGTACTTGGATCTTCAGTCCCAGAAAGACCATGCCAGATTCATGTGAAATTAGACAGAAGCTGGAAAATGCAAAGGGCAGTCTTCCCAAATTGATGGAAATTGATTTAGGATCAACTTATACCATTGAATTCAGGAAAATTGATCTACAGCTAATTTTAATTTTGAAGATAATATTTTCAGCCTCTTAGATAAGTCTACTTCAATGCTAAGGGTCTAGTTATAAATAGGTGTGAAGGGCAAAAGGTGAAATTCATAGTGGTTATAGACATCTAAAAATTACTCAAACTGCCCTTCATAATAAATTACATTAATATTAATCACATCAATAATTAATGCTAATAGCTGTATATTGACTTGGGCTATAAACCTTTGTGTTCTTTCTGGAAGCTGAAAAAAGTCTTGTTAATTCTCATTTCTACAGCTTGCAAGTCATAAAATATTTGATTTATGACTTGGTTTGAAGTTAGAGCTAAATGCTGTCCATTCTGGGTGATGTTAAAGATAGTTTTGGGATAGAAATGTGATGATGTTTTAGAACAAGACAGAAAAAATACATTTATTCATTTTGAACAAAAGGGAAAAAATAAAGGAGTTTTTATGTCTTCATATTCTTAGAATGATTGAAGTAGCCTTGGCTGAGATGAATTCATTTGTGTGCTCCTATTGGAGCAGTTCAGCACGATGATAAAAAACAGTTTTTCATAATGATAATTATTGTTTCTTTTTTTTTGAGTTCTTGTGCATTTGTCCATGTATCATTATAAAAAATAGAATACTGTAATGGTAAAGTTGGCTGTGCAGACTTGACCACATGGTCTGTAAAAATCAGGATGATCTCGCCTTAGAAGCAATGATCTCCAAAAAGCCTGTCTTCTACTGAGTCAAGTCTTAAAAAGGAACACAAAGCCAAAATACAGTGTTCTAAATCTAACTGGCTTTCTCTAAATTGTCTAGAGACAATCAATATGCATGAAATTTGATATATGTGGAAAATTGTATCTTTATAGAGAAGTCGAGAGATGCATTTAAGTATCTGTATCATTTTCTCACAATACTCTGTTCAAAAACACACTGGGCCAAATGCATTTGCCTTTCTCTCATGAGAATTTCAATTACATTCCATGAAACTAAGTGCAAAAATAAACTGAACAATCTGGGGTCTAATATATGTTTCTACTGGCATCAAAATGAAAACAGAAAAGCTTTTTAGCCTTTTTTTTTACTTGCATTTCCTGACTTTGGATCATTTCATTTCAGAATGTTCGTGCTGAATTAATTACAGCCTATTTCATGACATGCCCTTGGAAAAAAAAGAATATAAAACATTAATAAGCTTCTAACATACCAGAGCAGGAAAGTACATCTACACATCACAATGCTAGCATCAGTATGCTGCATCGATTTCTGTCTTCTGCATGAGAAAAAGTACCCATCACTGAAAAATGAAGACCATAGTGGTAATATATATAATATATTTTCCTGATATTCTTTCCCAAATTCTGACAATCTTATTTTCTTCAAGTCAGGAAAGCTGTCAAGATCAACATGTTATAAAAAACACCTTACTGGAAAATAAACTATGGCTAGTTGTGTATTACTCAGGAATTCTGGTAATGTGATGTATTCAAATGAGACAGTAATCTTAAGTAATGATACTTATCTGGGGTAATCTGAAGAATGAAGAAATACTCAAATAAACTGGGGATAAAATAGTATATAGCAAAAGCTATGATAGAATTCCAAAGGGGTGGATGGGTACACATAAATACCATACAACTGGTTTTTTTCTGAAAAATAATTTTGGTTTTCTCTGTAGTTCTGAGGATAAGATTTGGCTTTACTTTTCTTCCATTAGAATATGTAGGTATTGCTTTTCATAGGCTGTGGTGTATTTGCTAATCTTGTTCTGACATGGGGTTCAGAACTAGAAATTAAATAGATCCAACTAGATCTTTTGAGCCATTCCTTTTTATAAATGAAAAGGCTATTTTTGAGTCCTGTCTTTAGTTGTGTAATAAAAAAGAAGAACCTTTCCCTAGATCAGGTTGCTCAAAGTTCCATCCAACCTGGCTTTGAATACTCATGAGGATGGGGCATCCACAACTTCTCTGGGCAACTTGTTTCAGTGCCTCACCACCCTCACACTAAAGAATTTCTTCCTAACTTTCAAACCTACATTTAGTTTAAAGCCATTCTCCCTCTTCCTGTCACTACCAGTCCCTCTCTGTCTTTCTTGTAGGGTCCCTTCAGGTACTGGAAGGCCGCATTTAGGTCACCCTGAAGCCTTCTCTTTTCCAGGCTTTCAGGCTTTGGTCTTAGCCTTTCCTCCTGGGAAGGGTCCCGCTAATCATCTTGGTGTCCCTCATCCAGGCTCACTCCAACAAGTCAATGTCCTTTCTGTGCTGGGACCCCAGAGCTGGGTGCAGCACTGCAGGTGGGGTCTCACCAGAGCAGAGCAGAGGGACAGAATCCCCTCCCTCACCCTGCTGCCCAGGCTGCTTTGGATGCAGCCCCAGACATGTTTGGGCTTTCTGGGCTGTGAGTGCTCATTGCCCACTCACGTCCAGCCTCTCATCCACCAGCACCCCCGAGTCCTTCTCAGCAGGGCAGCTCTTGATTCGTTCATCCAACAGCCTGCGTTGACACCAGGGGTTGCCCTAACCCAGGTGCAAGGGCTGCAAAAACGAGGCAGCAGGGAATGAGGAAAGCAGGTGCCCATCCCAAGGAGCAGAAGTTGACAAAATTGAAGATACTGACTCTTGTCTTTAGAGCAGAACTTCCAACCAGACACCTTCTGTGTGGGTACATGTGTGTGAATAAGCTGGGTTTCAGTTATGAAACATTGCATGAAAAATAAAATTAATAAAATGAGCAACTTCTTTGAACATGGTTTAAAATGCTGCCCTTCCCTATAAAAAAAACTTTGTGTTTCCCAGTACAATCCCTCAAATTAGTTTGTAATTTAGCTTATTAAGTTAAATGGGTATATTACAATGATGTTAAAATTAAAGATTCTTTTCTTTGTTACTTTATTACCAAGAAATATGAAAATTTAGAAAATTAAAAGTTAATTAAGTAGTTTTGTAGCTTTCTCTTTTGCTGGCTCTGTAGCAGCTTGAGAAATTAAAACAGGCCAAAAAAAAAAGGTTTCTATCGAGAATCATCATTCAAAGTTTTTACCATTCCATCGTAGATGCCAGAGTTACTTCTACAATGCAGAATAGGCATCAGTCATCTGTGTAGGTATTCATAACATCTGCTGCCCCTGAGCAAGGGATCAGCTAACCCAGTCAGTCGGGAATTCGCAGAGAAGCAGCACACGAGTGTCTCCCTGAGGCAGCAGTTAGGCTAGGATTCACACATTTGGCTTAAGTCTCCTCCAGCTTTCTTATTCAGGAAGGAATAGCAGCTGAAGGTCTCGCTCTCTTTATGAAAGCTTAAGGACATTGCATCCGATTTCTTTTTGTTAGTGGATACTTAAATAATTTGCGCTAGAGATGTGACACCTACAACATAGAATTAATCTCTTGTAAGTAGTTTGCTGTGTACTTTGCTCTATATATGCCCATTACTCCCAGCCTTTTGGTTTTTTTTTAAATCTTTAAGAAGGATTCACAGGTCTTCCAGGCTGGAAACCACAGGTAAGCCCTCACTCGGGGAGGGAGATGTTTCAGCTATATCTACATCTTGTGTGAAGACTACATTTGAGTCCAGTCTCTCTTCTGGAAAGTTGCCTGCTGCTGCTTCCATGAGCAGACATTTATCTCAACTGGGTTGAATGAATTTTGTTAGAACCTCTGTTTGGTTACCTGCACAAGGGTATTCACTCCTCTCTGAGGCACACTGTGGTTTCAAGGCATCTATATGGACTGGCAATGATGACACAGAACCTGTGGAAAGCTCCAGGTCTTCTGGAGAGGCACCCAAGGTCCAAGTGAGGCATCTGAAGGCATCTCAAAAGGATAGATACCTCTGTCTTGCTCTCTAGATGGTCTAGATGGTCTGCCAGTTTGCAAGGCCTTCTTATATGTCAGTTCAAATTTTACATATGGGAACTAGTTCTAGACTAGAAGACTGAAATGTAGTTTTTTATAGGTAATTGTCTACATGAGTCCTTGATACCAATAGAACCAAGTATTCAGAGCATGATTTAGGGCGTGATTCTGTTGCTAAAATGTAGGTCCCATACAGACCTTTTGATTCGGCTGCAGGTTCCCTGTAGATTTGTGTTATATTTGACATCATCATGCAGGTGTTTCAGAAATCCTGTGGTGTCTCAAAAGCTACTTCCTACCTTTGCTCAGGGTTTTGAACTGAGACTTTTTGTCTATGTTGTTGATGGAACCTGAAAAATGACTGTCCCCAAGGTAGGTACTTGCAGATAGGCAATGACAGTGAGTAACCTTGTATTTGTTTTGAACTGAATGTTCCTTCTTGTGATATGTGTGGAATGTACTCCTTATGTTGTCTTTTTACTGTCTATGCTTTTAAAAACAAGAATGGGATTTGAAGTAGGAGTAAGGTAAATCTTGTTCTACCTCTTTTCACCTCACTTCTTGCAGATGTTCTGGGAGATTAGGAGATGGGGAAAACATCAGATGTATTGTCTGGATCAGCTCTAAGGATGTGGCTGATTGGTGCCCCTAATGATTCAGGGTGAATGGAAATAGCCCAACATGCCACACTGCCAGCCCCTGAGTCTGCATGCTACCTTCTCATTTTCCTACTGATCTTCACCTTCATCCCAGAGGTGCAGGTTCCACTGACAAGTTTTACTTTTTTTTTTCTTTTAGTTGAAGTGAGTCAAGTCTTTGTTCTCCAAGAGACTACCCTGCACACCTGGGAATTGAGCTGAGGGTGAAAGAATCCCTCTTCTTCTGTTGAACTTGAACATATGGATCCATAACATGGTGATGGGAGCATCTGACTGGGAGGGGAAGACTTGGGTTCTGCTCTCTGCTCCCCACTTCTGCAAATTTTTGGTAAACAGGCCCCAATTACAATATGAAAACAATCTTTCTCCCTCTTTCTTGTCTGCCATTTCCCTTTCATTCCTTTGTGCACAGTCCATACGCCACCCTCACTATATGCCCCTACATGGTGGGAGAGGAATGCTCCTGGACAGTAGATCTTTATCCCTTTGTGGAGGAAGGGGGCTGAGGACTCTAGTTCCTATTTTTTTGGAGAGTGCAGTAACTGCTTGGATGATATGAATGCTTTCAATATGTATTAAATGTTTACTGTAAAATTTCGTTTGGGTCCCTTAGGTTGCTAATGTAGTTACAGGTATTTTCAGGGCCCTACACGATGTTGATGCATTTAATATATGCTAGAGATACTTAAGTTTAATTTGCAAGAACTGGAAAGAAATTATTGTTAATGAAGCCATACCTAGTTCATAGAATCCTCAATACCACTATTCTTATCCCTCACACTCTGTAATTTCTGAAACTCTGGTGCATACTGGTAAATACGAAGGACAGAGAAGAAAAGTCAGTACGAATTCCAATGCTTTGGCAAGCCATTTGCAATTAATTTAGAATAAAAATAGTGTTTTCTCTGGTTGACTTTAAGAATTCCTAAATTGCTAAATCTCTAAAACGTATATATTTGCTTATGAAGGCTCTTAATTTTAAAAACATTTAATAGCAAAGATACTTGTGTGATTTTAGTGCATTTGGGTTCTCTGGCCTCATGGTGGCACAGTTGGTTAAGGAATCACTCGTTCCTGCAGTCACGAGTCGTTCCCTGAGTTTTCTGGAGAGGCGCAGATGTGCACTGGAAAGCAATCCTGCCTTCTTCTTTCTCTACACGGAAAGGAACATTTTTCTGAGTCAGATGCTTTTTAGTTTAGAGAAAGGATGTGAAACATTAGCTTTGAAAACAGAAGTGCAGTGCCTGCCTAAGAAAGCAGCAGCAGACCCATCTGGTTTTGCAGTTTTCCTCAAGGATGCTGGTTGAAGAAATCTTGGTGAATATATTAGTTAGACAGCTAATATTTGCACTGGTTCGTGGACCTGTAAAATACAGATCTAGTGTTATTTGTAGGATTTCTGAAACAATAAGTATGCAGGATATTTAATAAGCACCGATGATGCTCTGTTAGCTGCATCATATTTTGTAACAGATTGACTTTTGCAAAAACTTGACTTTGTGTCTGCCCTGGAAAAACACAGGTCAAAGGCCCAAACCCTCACTGATTGTGTGTGATTAATGCATTATCTTAAAACATTTTCTGTATGTTGCAAGACTTTATTCTTGGGAACATTAATCTCAAATTATTAAATAACATTTAACTTCTCTTTTGAAAATGATTTTTAAAGTACCACAGTTAATTTTAATAATATTTCCCCTGTTTTGTTTAGCTGGGAATTTCACTATTTGCACAGATAAATGCTGACACCGTAATTCAAGTCTTTCTTCTTTCCCGAGTTATATAAATTCCTGGCTACAATGGTGGAAGTTTTCCTGTGATGAATGCTGTTGAGGTCCTAATCCTGAGAAAAAAGTCTGGCCAGCTACTCCTCACTGGCACTGTGAGGGAGCAACTATCCTTTAAAAAAGATTCTTCTGTATGATTAAGATTTTAGTATTACAAAAACCTCCAAAAACAAGGGAGTAATGTTTGTGAGACCAGGACTTCAACTGAATGAAAACAGATTTTATTTTTTTTCTTAATTTTATTTTCACCTGCATTAGTTTTCTGTTGATCTTGGACGTGCATCTATACAAATTCCAGGAGAAAAGAGGAAATACAGACACCTGACAGAGAAGGACCAATGATTGTTCTTCTTGATGGGCAGCTCTGAATTATCTTAAACAGTCCAAATTGATCTCACAGTTTCATAGACTTTGTTTTCTCTTTTTTAGGAGTCACTTACTTGAAAGATTTTTGCTTGGCTGCTGCCAGGGAGACGGTTTTACCCTGAGAACTGGAACAAGAAAAGCTGGTATGCTTGTATCCCCAAGGAGAGAAAGAGTTAGCTAGAAGGGAGAATAGGAAGGACATTTTATTGCAAACACCTTAATTTTCAAAAGAGGGAAGCAATCTTATGTTTTTGCAGTAGATGGGAAAGCTGAGATTTGGATTGAGAGTGCCTCTGGGATTTGTTTTTCAGTAACTTCACAAAAATAATTTTTTATTTCTCTGCATCATAATGCACACGACAACTGGGTTTTTTTCAGATTCTCTGTGTTCAGACTCAATATGTGTGTATGAAGGTAGATGCATAAAAATACAAAGTTTTGAGAAAAATCCTTTTCTTTACATGCCGCACGACTGTGCATATCGAGTTGGAGTTATTTCACAAACGTGTGTTTTTTTCAGATGAGTACATTTTTCTTTTCAAAGCAAATTACTGATAAGCTGCTTTTTGTTTATTCTTTCTCTTTCCTGTTGGGCAGGGATGAGTCTTTATTTTCCACTGGAAAGCTACACGACAAGAACAATAAATTTCACTATGGAATGATTTCATCCTCAGCTGCACCTGATTGTTATGTGTCAGGCCACCACCCCTGCTTAAAGGACCACGTCCTGCTCTTCCATGGGACATCCACCTCCTTCAGGTCAAACACAAGTGCAGTGAAATGTATAGAAAGATCCTCACTGACTTGAGCAGGCTCATGACCAGACTGTCCCACTACCTGCTAGACACTCAGCAAGGCCAAGAACACTGAATTGTGCTGAAGTGCCTGGAGAAGGGCTTTGACTGTGTGCAGTAAATAGACTATGTGGGTCAAATGGAGTATTGAACAGCTTGTGTTCCCTGAGCACAATACACCCTAGCACTGAGTGAGAAAGCACCAGGCTTTTGTTTTAATAAGAATAGGTAGTTATGTACTGAGAAAGACAGTGCTCACACACAGAAAGGGCAGAGTTAAGGTTATCTGGTACTTTTGTAGTGAGCGCTTCCTTTTGCAAACTTAATGGTTTTTAAATTTCTTTGCCATTTGAAAGCTTTGTAAAGGCCTTCTTTGTCATGTTATCAGAAGTTATTGTGACCTCATTTAAAATACACTGAACATCTTGAGTATTTATCTTAGAGCATCTTGACTTGTAAAAGGGGATGAGCTTTATAAATAAAAGGGTAAATTATTAATGCTGTGTCATATGAGTCTAGACACTGGTGTTTGAGTAGGACACTGTCATAGCAATAAAATTTCATCAGAATCAGGAGATCTAGGGATCACAGTAGCAATGTTTTTGAGCTCCATTCCTGAGCAGGAGAAAAGTGTTCTGTCTCCTCTGTTAAATATTAAATTGTTGATCTGTGGATATTTTTTCAGGCATTTGCTGCATCTGGAAGAACTGTCCTTTGTGGTACAAGAACCACCTTTAGTAGTATAAGTAAAACTGGAAAGTTGTAGAACTGTATCTTAATAACTCAGCTTTTCACGACAACCTGTAATTAAGATTTCCAGTGGGAATATTGGGAATGAACCTTTGTTCCCACAGAATGTTAGGAAATATTACATGAGGTTATTTCCAAGTAAGAGATACTGAATTGCAGTGAGATAAACACAAAAGCAAAATTTTCCAGGAAAAATATTCCTAAATATGGATGTATGAGAACCATCATCCAATATAGCATTTGGGAATTGCTTGTTTATGGTTTCCTTTCTGATTCTAGGCGGTTAAAAAAAAAAAAAAGAAAAAGACAAAAAAGCCTGATCTCATTTTGTTTTAAAATGAGTATTTTTGTATAAAGCAGATATTCTATTCCATTAAATCCCTAGGCATTGTGCACAAATGACAGCAAAGGTGTGGCTATTGGTCCATTTCCAGGCAAATCTTGTATTGGCTGATATTCACTCAACTAATATAAAGCCTTTAAAAATAGGATACAGAATGGAAAAATGTTCAATCAAAACATGTATAGAATACTCTTCCTAATGCTCACAACTGTCATTACATCTCAGTTATTTGGATTTGCAGACAGGAGGGAATCATCTGAAAGAAACATATTTCAGCACCAGAAATTGAAGGGAAATAAAAACGTGACAATATTAATAATAAACTCTGGGTTTTGGAAAAGAGACATCTTTAAATCCATTCTATTTCAGTTTTATTTTCATGTCTTCCCTTTAACTAAATTAATTTCTACATGCTGTTGCAGAGAAATAATGTCACTGAAATCCAGGCAGTCCTTCCTTATCAGTCAACAGCTGTCCCCAGATGCAGCATTTTAATTTTGAAAGGAATATAAGAGCAATACATTTTCACTGACAACCATGCAGCAAACAGCCCTCATTCTATAATAACTTGTCTACAGTGTTTCTATTCATAGTGGCTTTCTGCCTATTTCATGTAACTGAATTTTATATTCACCTTTTTTACATTGTTTAAAGAGAAGGCTGTCCATTTCTGTTTATAATTTAAAAGCTCATTATTTTTGCTGGCTCTTTTTCTCTTCAGTACTGCTTCTTGTTTGATCTGTTCCTGTTGTCCTACCAGCAGGAATTCCATTGTAACCAGACTGCTGTGCTCAGTGTTCCTGCTGTTTTCCATTTTAATTGCTATTATTATGTTTGCCCCTCTACTATAAGACTTGGTAAATAAAGTAGTTACTGTACACCTTAATCTTTGCAAATATATAAACTGGAATAAAAATTCTGCATATAAACTCTTTCATAGATTCATATGATCTCTTCAGAGCAAGCTGTAGGTCCTTTAAAACTCAGAATAATAAGACGTATTCAGTTTGTTCCTAAGAATTTACATATCTTTTAACGAAATACTGTAAATCAATTAAAGTTATAGGAGTGTTTTCCAGAGGAAGTTATCATGATTATTATAAAGGATTCTTTCACTGTCATTACTTGTTCATGCACTGATGTAAATGCAATTTGGTGTTTCTAATCCTTTGTATACCAAACTCTCAGGAAGCCATCTCTTTAACAAAGATAATACTGCTAGCTATGTCTTTTCAGTATACTCTAAGGAATTTCAGTTAAATAATATCCAATTCTGTAAGATATTATCTCCAATGTTTCTTTATATTAGAGTATACTTGGAAGAGAAAGACTTTTCTGCATAGTTCTAACTAAGTTCTGTTTGTCTGGGCCTGAAATAGAGAATAGTATTGAAAACTAGAACCCTCAACCCCTGTCTTGTATCTCCAAAGCTAGAGAAAGCATTAAGGGTGAGCCAGAACTGTCACTGTAAAAGCCAGCTGGGTATTTGCCCAAATGTCAGGTCATGATTTGACTTAACCCGGTTTAGATTGGTAACAGACATAAAATTTGGGTCAAAATCCAATTTCTCTCCAAAGGCCTGTTGTGTTTCCAGTCAAGATTTCCTATTTATATTACAGTCACTTGTCTGAGTTTAATGGTGAAATCCATATAAAGAATAACACTAAGAATACAGGCTGTTGGATTATTCATGTCTGTGGAATTTGGGAATTCCTGCTGTCATGTCACCATGACACCACTGGAAAACCATTGTACCTGATTGATTTTGTGTAATTAATCTGATCGTGGATTTTGTGTTTCGAAGCATTCAAGATTTGGAGGAAAGAGAATATACCAGACAAAGAGAGGATTCCTTGTAAATGCAGCTGTCTCATTCTAGAGAACTGAGCCAGGGCTACAAAAATAGTCTAAGAATTAGGGGCTGATTCATCTCATTTTTTCTGGGTACTGATTCTGTGCTGTGCTGAAGCAGCCGTAAGACTGCAGTTAAGGTTTTCATGAAGATTTTCAGCTTCACAGCATAAGGATTTATTTTCACATTCCAAATTGTTTGAAAATATTGCATACAAGGATTATTATTTTGAAAGTACTCAAAGTTCTGTGCTTGATTTTTTTTTCTTCTGTTTACAGCCCATGCAGGCGATGATAGATATTTGTGAAATATTTTCCTGAAAACATCATGAGAAATTTGAGGCCCCAAATGCTCAGCTAATTAGATCCTGCTTCCAATGTTCCCTGTAATTAAATACACCAGAATGATGTAGTCCTGAATTGCTGGGTTTGTGTTTAAAATGCTTTATCTCATCACATTTTAAACCTCCTTTTTTCATACCTTTTTCTTTGTACAACTGTATGTGCAGAATGCATGAATCCAGAGACATCTGATTCAAGCAGAGGTGCAGGCACTGAATTTAAGGGCTATATTAAGCTACTCAATGGAAAAGGACCTGTGGATATTAGTCGATAGCTGGCTGAACATAAGTGTGTGCCCAGGTGGCCAAGAAGGCCAATGGCATCCTGGCTTGGATCAGCAATGTGGTGGCCAGAAGGATGAGGGCAGTGATTGTCCCCCTGTACTGGGCACTGGTGAGGCCACACTTCAAATCCTGTGATCAGTTTTGCCCCCTCCATGAAAGACATTGAGGTGCTGGAACAAGTCCAGAGTAGGGCAAAGGAGCTGGAGAAGGGTCCAGAGAGTAAATTATGTGAGGAGAGGCTTAGGGAACTGGAGGTGTTTGGCCTGGAGAAAAGGAAGCTCAGAGAGGATCTTCTCGCTCTCCACAACTACGTGAAAGAAGGCCAAAACAAAATCAGGGCCAGCCTTTTCTCACAAGTAGTAAGTGAGGAGATGGCCTAAAATTGTGGCAGGGGAGATATAGATTGGATATTAGGAGAAATTTCTTCACTGAAAGAGTGGACAGGCATTGGAACAGGCTGCCCAGGGAATTAGCTGAGTTACCATCCCTGGAGATGCTTAAAAGACATGCAGATGTGGCAGGCAGAATATAGTTTAGTGGTGGACTTGGAAGTGCTGGGTTAATGGCTGGATTCTGATGTTAGAGTGCCTTTCCAATCTACATGATTTTTTGATTGTGTATGCATAAATAGGACAAATCAGTCATTCATATGACTGTAAAATGTAGTAATAATTCAGAATCATTCTAGATGCATGGTGACTGTCATGAAGATCTTTAGTTTCACGACAGAGAAGAGTAGATATGTATAGAAACCTCTTGTACTGAGAGACAATTCATGTATGCTAGGTATATGCACATATGTGTAGAGAATTATGCTCAGTTCTGCTTCAGCTTTCTATACTGCTTATTCTGGTAGCTTTTTT
>VZRR01000322.1:1270884-1333351 GCA_013398015.1 Oreocharis arfaki
CTTTTTGTGTTTTTATATGGTTTTTTTTGGGTGTTTTTTTTTTTTTTTTTTTTTTTTTTTTTTTTTTTTTGAGGGGGTAGAGATGCTCTCAGAGCATCTCCAAACATCTGTATGGTGTCGATTTTAGCTTTCTACAACCCAGAAATACAAATGTTCATTGCAAAGTGTAACCTGACTGCATGGAGCTAAATGATCTTTAAAACAGAGTAGACTCACAGACCTTAAATAATTCCTTTTCTTCTTTGTCAGCATTCACACAATGAACTTAATATGAGTAATGACATCAGATATGTACAGCATGCTCTGAGTACAGTCACATGCTATAACCATGTCATGCTTGTGTTCATTTATATTGTTTTAACAAAGGCCATTGCCCCTCTATTCATTTTATACCTGGCTGCATATTCTCACTTAGTCAAAGGGAGCTTGAGGCCTGAATCATTTATAAAGCATGTATTCATGCTTTTGGTCAGTTACCTTAGATTTCACCAGCTGCCTGCAGTAGCCCTCAATGTATAGCCGTTCGGGAGTTTGTGGTGAATTTATTATACTTGACAATATTCCCAAGCATATTTGGTAGAATGGTCTGAATATTAATGCATCTCCTGAGTCAGTACAATCCCTCACTGTTCTGTTGTTACTGCTTTCTTTGAAATTCAGTCAACAGCCTGCAATACCAAAACAACAAAAATATGTGCAGTTATCTTCAGGCCATTAAAATCCTACAGCTGTGTTTACCTTCCTTTTTGTGCAAGGAATGAGTAAAAAGCTTTCAATCAAATGCGTGTAAAAAAGAGGAAGGACAGGGGAACTCCCTAGCAGGGATTAGAAGCTGCTGCCTTCTTGGCACTTGCTGCAGAACAGAAACATCCTGTATAACGTTAGCTGCCCTTTTCATTTCTGTTGAAGCAGTGACAGAGTTTCTAGCACCCCCTGCTTAATGGGTAAGGGGCCCATGGGTACAATTCTGCAATCTAATCATTCCAGGTAATTTGCCGTATGGATGGTTGGGTTAAGGCAAAGTGGTCCAGAGACCTGAATTCATTTCAACCCCGACTTATCCTCACAACTGGAATGAGATTCATGTTTTAATCTTAAACTTTGTCCATATATATTAATGACTTCTCTCCTACCTCCCACACCATGTGCAAAGGAAAATGATATACATTTGTTGTTTTAATTTCAATTTGGTTGATGAAAGGAGACAGGGAATCTAATGTATGTATGAGAAGGGAGAGAGACAGGACTCCAGACTGATCGGCTCTTTGAGTTAATTAATACCCATATAATCTTGCAAAAGTATGTGCTTCCCATGCCTGTATTTTTTTGAGAGCTATGACTGTCATTCTTTCAGGAACCTTACATGTTCCCTTCAGAACAGGAACTATTTTGATCTAGACATCGATTTTTTTATTACCTTGCTTTTTCACAAAGGAAAGCAAACTGATTCAAACACACATTTTGAAAACTGAAGCAAACAAATAACATCCTTTCCCCCCACTTGCTGGAATGATCCACTATGGTAAAATTTTATTTATAAAAAATTATTCAGTCTTTCTTCCTCTCTTTCATTTCTCCACCAAAACAACAGATAGACCTAACTTCTCACTGAGCAATTTTTGGAAGGTAAAAAAGGTCACCCATTTCTCTTTTCATTTTCAAATCCCAAGAGGAGATTTTCAAGGATACTAAGGGCTGTTAAGCACCCAATTCCCACTGAGCATCAGAGAGAATTGGACGACTGGCTGCCCTTTGTGTCTTTGATTTATTTCCCTCTTTGGTCTTTACTAACAACAATTTTTTCTCATTTGGAACACACTGATTGAAAACATCCAAGGTCAAATTCATTTTGCGGGATTCTACTGAAGTCAACAAAGACACACACCATGATGGAGTTGAGTCTATAGCTGTACTTTTAGCCTCTCATTAGTACCAAATCTTCAGGTTTTTTATCTCCATTGCAACCACTTGGAGAAAGAGAGGAAAAGGCAGCTTAATAAATGCTTAAAACTGAAGAGGAATGAAAATTGAATTGAAATAGTTTTTTTGAAATTTTATTTTAAAAAAACTTATCAGGAAAAACATTTTGCTTTTTTGCAGGTTCCTGACAAATGTTTCCTCAGAAAACTTTACAAGAAAATAATGGGTTTCTTCCTTAACTAGGTTTTTTTTTTAACTTCCTTTTTCTGCATAACTTCTGGTTGGTTGTTAAGAGTGGAATTCATATCACATCACTTTGCAAGTCTGCAATCTAGCTGTCTATATCTGAACTACTTTTCCTAGGCTCCATTTACAGTCTTAAGAAAGACAAAGGCACTGTGGGGGATAATTAACCTGGCCTATCCTAAATAAGATGTGAGGAATAACACCCTATGTGTACTTGTTTTTCTCCACTAGCAAGAAGGATAATCCAGCTGGCTAGATCAGATTTGCACTGTAGGAGTCTACATTTGATCAGATGAATCCTCCCCTGCTGTCATCCATTTCTTCTTCCTTCCAAGGCTAACCTTGTTCAGTCTGGTGTGACTGTGGTTTGTTTGTTAGAGAAATTGCATTTGTTAATCTTCACACGTTCTACTCTTTCTGATGCTTGTGCATTAAAAAATACAAATTCCAAACTCATTAACATGATGGAACCGATCACGTAAAATTTGGCGCATCTCTCTGTCTAGCATATTATATCGGCCTTTGTCACAAAAATACACAAGCACCTTAGCCGTCCCTATTCATTTATGTACTTCAATAAAAATAATTTCTCTTTATTCAAATGTAGCAGTTTTGATCTGATGTAGCATAGAATTAGTTAGGTCAAACTAAAATGCATTTTCTTTCCTATCAAGAATATACAGAGAGCTAACTGGAAAGATTATGGTTCAGGAACTTGTAGCATTTGTCATGGTGACGAATACAAGTTCCAGGTGACTGGAGACTGGTGATTCACATCAGACTCCTGAGATCTCCCTGAACAACTACTTCAGAAATGCTGTTACATGGGATTTGTTACTTCCTGGGCAGAGTTTCCAAATTTCCCAGTGAGGTTATTGAAGGTGCTGTCCAACATTATTAGCCACTTCAATCAAAACTCCATGTTTTCTGATAGCGTACCAGAATGAAATCACACTGCAGCTGATGTAAATTCAGTTCAATTCTCCAGGATCTGTTGTTGCTGTGCTATCATTATGGTTAAAGTATTTTCATACTTAATCCTTGCCTCAGTATTTTAAAATATGATTTTGTTCAGTTAAAGCTATTCTCCTTTGATTGTAATAGTAAGTGAAGACAGGGTAGGGAAATAGGTTTGTCTGGATCTCAGACACAACCAGGTTTAGAAAGTTTAGTTTTAATGACTTGGGCCTCACTTAAAAACTGGGCAGTCAGTATTTAAAACACTATGAGTGCTTACTGACTGCAATATCTGAATTACGGCTGCAAATTAGAACTACCCACCTAGTTTATTTAGATTTTTTGAGAATGCATGGCAGGAAAAAATGGAAGATTCACGTGACTAGTCTGATGTTTACATGTCTGTTTTTTAGCTCTACAGTTACTATTGAGCTGAAATTCAACAGTCTGATTGGGTCTACAAAGCCACAAGGATTATTGAGAAGGTCTGAATACTTTTTGTGGATCAAAAATATATATCTTGAAAAATTTGGTTTTAGATAATGTCTCAATCGTATTAGAATATGTTCCCTATGTAGAACAGTGGGAATCAAAGATTGTTTCACTAAACTGTAGTCCTTTAAGGTACTTTGTCAGATTGCCCCATCATTAACTCAAACATAATCAATTTTACTTACATCATTCCTGGTGGTTCCTTGTTTATACAGTATTAAAGACCTCCAGTTATAAAGATTTCACAAATTTCTCAGCCCATCTCTTGCAAGGCCTCATTATTTTTTACTATCATACAGGCTTTTTTTCTTTTTACCTAACCCAAACCTTCTTTTCTACCCTTGGGATGCAATCCACCATAAACTGAGAAAACAGATTATTTTGATCTTTGATATTTTTGGGACTATGTTATCATGCTCTCACTTTTACTTTCTCTTCAGTGTAAACTGCTAAATGTATTCATTCTTTCCTCCAAGGTATTATTTCTGGACACCTGATGATTCTTTTCATTGTCTTCCAGTTTCTGCTTGGTCCACACCTTCTTTCAAGTGTGGGGAAACCAGCTAAAATTTACCAGTATGGTGCTTATAATTTTTTGCAGCAGGATGATGCTGTTGACAAATGCTGAATGTGTTACACACAGTCAAGGCCCCAGTGCTTATTTTTTGATTTATTTTAAGCATGGATGAGCAGCCAGCATACAGAATGACTATATGGACACATAATATTTGTTTGGAGTCTACATGAAGTACAAGGCAGCTTCTTTGTTCATAATCTCATAGTACCAGACCTTTCAGAATTCTTATGGTAGCCGTAAAATCTGTATTATTTTCCACAGAACTTCTGATTAGGTGTTGTTCTGGCATCAGGGACAGTTTGTGAAGTTGATTCTTTCTGACGCTATTATTATTGACTGGTTTTAAGGCCAGACCTCTGCCTCTGGTTTCTCAAGGTGAGTTTTAATTCCTGGCTGTCCTTCCTATCTTGTTATCTGAAAATGTAATTATCTGCACATTAAATAAGTACCCTCTTTATTCTCTCGTCCAGGTCAATGGATACCAGATCTGGAGCAGACTCCTATGGATACTCACACAGTATGTTCTTCTCCTTTGACAATGAACCATTGATAATGAGAGAGTATACAGTACTTTACAGAGTTACATGATAGAGTGCAAAGGAATACATTGAAAATGAGACCAATTAATTAGAAACAATTACAGATTAGTATTTTGACAGGTTGTGTTGCAAATTAGTTACTTATCTTCATTCTTAGTGTAATTTTTTTCCTTTTTTGTTTACCAAAAATCATCCCCAAAACTCACCCAACAAAAACCCAAATGAAAGAACCAATCTGCTTGCTCCTTGACAAGAGGCATTATTAAGAGATGAATAACTGTTGTGATATATATTTCTGCTGTTTAAGGCTATTTCCTACATCCAAGTAAGTTAATTTGTATGTCAATCAGCAGAACTTAACGTTTTGCGGAAGAGCATATTCCTTGCTAGAGATATAAAGCGAAGGACTCACAGAAATTCTGAATTAGTAATGGAATGGTGTATAATGAAGATTCTGATTATATTGGTAGACCTCTTATCTTCAAGGAAGAACAGTGTTACTAAGAGTGTCTGTGGGATACACCACTGACCAAGGATAAGACACTTCGGTTTGCATTGTGAGCTTTTCGTTTTTGACTGAAATTTTGGTTCAGTTTGTGGTTTACATGGGGATTTTCATGTATATTTAAACACAGACTCAAAAAAAAAGTTCACACACACCCTCACAGAGGACCTTAATTCTGCCTTTTATTGTATGTTGCATAAAATTGCATTCAAGTCTTAGTTGGGTTACGCAGCTGTAAAATTAAATCTGAAATTTACCTTTCAGTCTATGAATAAATAAATATCCTAGTCTACAAATGAATAAAATATAAAGTAATACCTATGAAAAACTGTCAGATGAAGCTGAGCAAAGAACTCTCTCTCTCCTATTGCTTATAGAAACCAGAGTGCAGATGTTCAGCCCTGACTGCTTATTTGCAATGTTACTGTTAGGTCATGGGTGACCATCTGTTTCCTTTCACTTTATGACACAGCACTTGCCCTCCATGAATCTTTCTGAGTTTCCTTCTGATATGATGGCAAAAGAAGAATGAAAGAAACACTTATTTGGACAAGGAGGCAGAGGAGCTTGAATACAAATATTATTGTAGTAAAGCAGTGTGATTCTTCTCTTTAGTTTCCAAGCATCCCTAACAGCGTCGTTAACTACTCCTCAAACAAGAAGAAGAGAAAGATACACAGCCCTATAGTTACTTGAATTTATCCCTTGTAGGGCTCTGTTTCTTCCTATTGACTAGATTGGCCACCTTTGGAAAATGATAAACAGAACAGTAAGTAGCTAAATTAGCTGCCATGGTATGACTACTCCTCTAAGGATCTGGACTAACGCTTAGAGGGAGCAAATGTTTGTCTAAACTTTGTAGCAGTAAAACATTAGCTCTTTCAGAAAGCTGAACTGGCATTCAGTGCAGTTTCATGAATCAGAGGGCTTTCTGTAACACAGATGGGCATTTTTTAGATTAATTCTAACCCTATATTATGAATAGTTCTCTTCATGAGTTTATTTCTACAGGGAAATAGTATCTTTTCTTTTTTGAACAAGATACTTCTAAGCATAAAGGGAGAGAACAATGAAACAATGTTGAAAAGAAAAAACAAAATGCAAAGTTAACCGCAAATTTCCATAATGAGGAAACAAACCACAATGTACTCTGAGATGGTGCCAACCAGTCCCTCACTGCTTTTCAATATAAAATGGAGGGTAAAATGAGAAAAGTTACAGGACTTTCAAATGATTTACATGTCCTGTTGATTTAAAGTCCCGACTTCTTTTGTCAAATACATATATGCAATACTGTTGCATACAATTGTGCATTGAATGAAATGACAACAAAAGTATGTCCAATGCATACATTATGTAGGGAAGCTAAATCTAATGTCAGTATTCTGACTTTCAAGAGCTTGCTTAAAACCCAAACAGATCAACAGACTGGAAAGATGGGTTCTATTTTTTGCAGCTTCAGTAATTGTATTGCAAAATGTTAGGTTTATAGCACAGCCACCCTACTCAAAAACTTGGTACCTTTAAAGTTTTGAGTCAGATTTAAATCAGTTTAATTACTTTAATCATGAGTGTATGTACATGAGAAGAATTTAACTTATTCTTTCCCACAAATACTTGTTCTAATTAAAAGTATTTCAGATATGAAATATACAACTCAAGTAAGTGGCTGAAAACTCTCATATATCTTGTAGCTTACCACAAGCTGTCTTGGGTCATTATTTGCCTGTCAGCTGAATGAATGCACTCAGATTTGAAACCGTTTCATTCCAAACCAAATCTTTCCTTTTTTAAGTCTTACTGTTTTTACTTCAACTCCAGAATCCACAAACTTCTTAAAGCTAATTTTGCCATTCTTCACAAACAGTAGATCTAGGTAAATGTCAAAATGGACCCTATTTAACAGTGTGCTCCGTCAGCACTAACTGGGACTTGATATACCTTAATGAGGATTTCTGATGTCTACTGTCTCAAGAAAGAAGTCCAACAGAGGCTTCTGTATTTCTATATCCAGGTTTTGACTACCACATGCAACACTTATTTTAAATAAATAAAAAATGGGGAACAATCAACAATTCCTTTGTTTTCCTGAACACTAAAATATTCCTTTAATGGAAAAATATTTGAATTCAAATAATCCATGGATGCACAGAAAATATACTTTTCAGCTGAGATTTGACTCTTATGAGATCCATAATCAGCCTCAAAATGTTGAAAAATATTTAACCACAACAGGAATGGTTGCTGATCAATATTTTCCTTGGAAGAACTAATCAGAAAGAAGTTGATATTTGGTGGAGAGTTCTACAATTTTAATTTGAAAATCCTGTAACTTTCTCAAACTCCTTATGTATAGCCCTGAATTTCACTAATACTGTTCTATTTTTGAACTTATTTACATAGCAACTTTTTTCTCATTTGCAGAAAACTGTAGAAAACATGGTATCTGCTAATTAACTCGTGTCTCAAATAGAGAAATGGTCTTGACTTGGGTTTCATTTGTAGTATTTCCATGTAATTTTTGCTTTCACTGAGCCAAGAAATCAATTTTTATATTACACAATTGTGTGCCGAATCACCTTTGAACTGTAATGCTAAGTGCAGTGAAGAATAGAAAACCTTCTGTATTTTTCCAATCTGTGTGTACAAACTTAGAGCTGGGGATGAGGGTCTCAGCAGCTTGCAAAATAGGATACCAAATTTTCTTAAGTCAATACATTTTCTATAGATTTATGTCACTATAAATAAGTTAAGTGAGTTGAGTTATTACTCAAAACATTGAAACCGAAAGTCGATGCATATGTGGAAAAGTAGTACATTTTCTTCTTTAATCTCAGAACATTTGATATAAAACATTTGCATTTGACTGGACTTTGTATAAAAATGCAAAAAAACCACCTGTTACTTGCCATGGGAAGTTAGTCAGCAGTCCAATAGTTCTAATGCTCAGGGTGCTATTTTCACTTCATCTTTGTATTTCTTTATTTCATTTTATTAGTTCTCATTGCACAGGTACTGTTTTAAATTATTCTTATATCCCTTTGATATTAATGCTGCTAAATTTTCAGCTCTCTAGCCTACTGCCCAGAAGCATCACATTATATTCTTCTTTTGCAGTAGAAGAGACAAGTAGTCAAAAGCTAAAAGTGTATTTTAGGCTGCCTATGCAACTTTTTGTTATCCGCTGTGTAGGTAGAATGAAGCACTTATAGACATGTTCACATATATTTTTACTAGATGTACAGTCAGACTGTCAGGGCCCACTTAAACATATGATCCCAACACTTTTTAGCCAGAATTGAGAGTTTAAGTTTAGGAAAATCTTATTCTGATGTCCTGGGATGTATGAGACACCCTAGATATACATATTGCTAGGCAGTAGTGTATGTCAGACCCTGGAGATGAACAGCTAATTAGAATCCCTGAGATCATATCTGACTGCATCAGTGCAAGAGGAAGTTGATGCTTCTGGCTGCATTTGCATGAGAGCCTAATAATTCAGCTGTTTGCCAAAGGACCTCTTTGATCTAGCTGCTCACTGTAAGAGGATTTTCACATCCAGCTTTTGTGTTCTAGGAGGGCATCTGTACTGACAGTCCCTGGGGTGATTTGACCATGACTTAGCTCCTCTTCCTATTATCACTGAGATACATTACAACCAGAAAAGGAAAGGAGATCAGACCAGATAGTAGGAGCCTTGCCCTGTAAATAGTTGTTTGGGCATTTGGCCAGAAAGGGTCACATGGGGTCAAGTCCTGCACAGTCTGTTTTTTTTCATTTTTGTCAAAGGCCGAATACTTAAACTATACTGGGAGCAAACTGGTGTCTAAAAGCAGGAAATTATGTCAGGTCCTTGGAACCTGAAATCCGAACACGGGCCATGAAGCAGGTGTTTGAATGCAGGCAAGGCATTTTAGCCACACTGAAACTCTCTGATAGGGTGAGATCATGCATCTTCATGTTCCACATACTCTCTGGCCTTGAATCCTAGTCTACAGACTTAGTTTTTGACTAAGTCAGTCAAATTTAAGACTCCAGTCAATGTAGGACAAAGTTGGATTTGGACTTAGCTTTATGAATTCCAGTTTTTGAATATGCCGAGTGCATGACTTTTAACCACTGCATCACTGAACATTATTATGTCAAAAGCCTTTTGTTGAGAAATTACCATCGTGAAAAATATTCTAAAATTATGTTTCCAGAGTGATAGATAAGTATTTTCATTATTTGGCTTAATGCATGGCTCCAAGTCTTGCATTTCCTGATCATTATTTGCACCTTCTGCATGTAGAGATCTTTGGTACACACTGATAGCAAACAGCTTCCCAGGCTATGGTCACCACTGTCCAGGTTATTCATCCCTGTCTTATGTCCTATGTTCCATTTTTCCCAGTTTCCTTCTCAAATAATTTCTAGTTCATTCCAGTATCTAAATTTTTTTGTTCTCCTTTGCCCTGATTCTTCCTTGATTTTATCTTACTATTTAGTCTTAGATGCTTGCAAGCCAATCCGCTTTTTTCAGTGCATTTCAAGGTTTGAAGCTGAAAACACAACACAGTGACTCAAGACCCCGCTTTGTCTCCCCTCTAATCTTCTTCCTGTGTTTGCAACAGTTGGGTTATGGACATCCTGTACCAAGAACACCCTATTTTTGATGGTTGGCTATAGCTCATGAGAGCAATCCAGCACGTATGTTCCACTCTTCTAGTATAAATTCACACATTTTCAAAATGCTGGTGTTCCATTCTGTGTCATAAGCAATTCATGAACAAGAGCTGATGTGTGAACCTCCTTACCTCCAAAAGATGTTTTGGTCACACAACAAAGGAAAACCCTTTCTTTTTGTTTTAGTATCATAATACAGGAGAGAAGGTTTTCGGCATATGAAGGATCTTGAGTGTTCTCATAAAAGTCTATCTACCTCCCCTCCACTTCCAAAAGGACGGGCTGCTGTACGAACTGCTTGTGATTCCCCTGAGAGTGATCCATCTCACCTTGTACTCAGAAATGCTGATGTCTTGTGTTCCTAGTCCTCTAAAAGATACTGTCTAGAATCTGACCAGTGAAATTAGGTCTAAAACATTGGAATTTCTCCAAGTCATAAATACATATATGACTACAGTATAAATACAAAGACTTACAGCAAGAAGTTAGCTTTAGTAATGCGTAGATCCTAACCATAATTTTGCTTTTTGAATTTCCTTATAAACAAATTCCTCTAAACCCATACATTAGCAGCAAATGGAGCCCGTTTTTTTCTAGGTAAGAATATGGATATAATAAACATGCATACAAAGTTTGTGATTTCCTATTGCCAAAGCAGAATGCATGGTCTTGTTTAACTTTACATTGAAAAAATTCTGCTGGAGTATACATGTACATGTTCGTATTTGAATAATGCAAGATTGATACTTCCAGTGAAGTCTCTATCCGTCTTGATTCCATTAGCATGGGCAATGTGTTGGAGGAGAGCTTCTGACCAGGGAAATGGTTTGCTTTTCCATTGTCCAGTGCTGTCTAACAGCCCCTCGGTAACATTTTAAGGACTTTGAGAGATGAATCAACTCTTTAGTTTTCTTAGTGAGTCTGGGTTTTGCTCAGGGGTGGGTAGACCAAAAATGGTGATGGTCTTCCACTTTTCTCGTGCATTGCTTCCTAGGTGTGCAATGTTTCAAAAGTGAAATCTTTTTGCTTCATTTTTGGACAATGCAGTATGCAGGTAATTAGGATCTACCACTCCTGTGGTCAATAGTATATTCCAGAATTAGGGTTTTATTCTTGCTCACCAGGAAATGCATGTTGCAGTATGAATAATATTCTCATCCAAACCGCCTCCTTTCTTTTTTTTTCATATTTTTTTCAAATCTCACTGAGCACATCCTTCTCAATTTTTGTTTCAAATGTTGTTGTATTTTAAATTTTACTCATTCAAACTCCTGAGCAAACAACCTTGAAAAGCCCTATGTCAATAACTTCTACACATATAAAACAATATACAATTTACGGAACCTGTTTTGCTCTTCCCCAGTCAGCACAGTTCCAAAAGACAGTGTGCTGCCATCCAGGTAACTATAGCACTGTTTGGGCCATCACAGCATCCCAAAGCTCCAGCAGTTACAGCCTCGACATGTCCTTCTACGGTTCATGTTGGCTTTTCTTGTTGTGGTGCCAGCTTAGACGTCAGCAGCAGCACACAGTTGTGCATGGGCAGGCCGAATTAATCCCTTCATTAAAATCAATGGAATTACTCCTCAGGAGATACACAGGAAGCAGAATGATAGGCACTGGAGGGCTCTAGAGCTTTGTACACCTGATGTATTGTATATGAACATTTAGTAGAAAACTTAATTACCTTCGTAAGTGAAACACAGCTAACCTAGGTAGTAGTCAGAGGTAGGAAATATTGTCTGGACTTCAGAGGAAACCGCCCAATCCCTGTAGGAAAACAGGGGTTACCGCATGGTAAGCAGCCCCAGTTTTCAGCTGTCTTAGCACTATTCCAGCTCTTGAACAAGTAAAAATTCATTTGTATTGGAAATTCTGGAAAGAGCAAATAAATAAATAAATAAAAAGAAATCACTCAAAGAGCTAGAAATAACCTCATACACAAACTAATGACTCACCTCTTCTTTCCAATCAACTCCTTATGTGAAATTTTATCATTGAAAATAGTTCACCTAAAAATAATAAAATAAGAAAAACCTTATTGAAAAGTTCACCCACACACCCCCTAACTAACAATTGGCTATTTATTTTCTTCCAGTTGCTTTATAAATTCCCATGGGAACATAGATCCCTTTTTGATTTCAGGCAGGAAATATCATTCTGTCAATATGCGTGTCTAACATACACTAAGTCATTTTTTTCCAAACAGGTGACATTTTAACACTGCATTTCATTTACACAAAGACCACAATATTAAGAAAACTTACTGTAATCATTTTTCTTGTATGAGTAAGAATCCAGATACAAGTCTGGAATGAATTTTTCAGCAGTGTTAAAGGTAATAATGGCTAGCTTCCTAAATGCTGATGGTTAAGTTTTGGCCTTTTCCACTTGTGCTTGTTCAGCTTCTCGAGTAGCTGTGAGCAGCTTAATTTTTCTACTTGATATTGTAAGTTCAGTGAAGGCTCAATCCAATAAAGTTCATAAGTAACTCTTAAAACAGTAAAGAATCCAGCAAACCATTTACTGACTTGTATTCTTTGCCTGTTTTTTTTGGCAGCAACACCAAAGATACCTCACTGGGTATCTTGCCTGCCGGCTTCATTGGTCAGTCCCAGTCTGTGAAAACTGCAAATTCAAGAAAAAAGAGCATTGCTTAGTGTGTTCCTAAGGAAAAGATGGACATGGAGCAGACATGCTATGGCAGTCTGTATCAGGATGCAGGGCTGTGAGCACTTGGTGCGGGAGCCCTCCTCACTCCCTTANATTGCGTCCTGCTGTTTACGGCCAATGCAATTACTTTCCTATCCTCCTTAGCAGACTATGATTCAGTCACCATTTCCCAGGCACTTAAAAGGCCTTTTTAGAACACAGGACATTATGAAAACATAAGACATTATGAAAACATAAGACATTATTATCTGAGAGAGAAATGATACAAGAAGTACGGTTTATATACATTGTAGCTAGAGACTGGCATAACCTTTTGGAGGGCTGTGAGCACTTGGCGCGGGAGCCCTCCTCACTCCCTTAGAGGAGAGAGGCTTGAAGGCCAGAAGAATCTCCTCAGAGATAACCTTCCTCTGGGTCATGGTGACAAAAAGAGCCACTCCCACCTTGCCTTGTTTCTTTATGGTAATAGCCTGTACCCCGCTGGCTAATTGGTTTTTACCCCACCCCCTGCCTTTTGCATACAAACATCTGCTTCTACCCCCGATGAGGTGGAGTTTTTGGCTTTGATCTCCCCTTTGCAGAGGCTGCTGGACGATAAAGGCTACCTCTGTGGAATTACCATATGAGGCTCCTGTCTCTGTCCCCGAATTTTGCCTGGGTGATTTCACAAAGAGCTGAATCACAAAGAGCTGATATCCCTTGTAGCTGAGAAGTTGCTACACTTGCTGAAATCACCCGTCGCCCAGGGAAGTCACTACAGCCCCTGGAAAAGCTTTTCCTTGGTGGGACACTTTCTCTAGGAAGGTCGTAACACACCGGGTTATCCACCACCGCACCCTGAAGGAGACAGTAAGGAAAGAGAGCAGTTTCTCTGCTGTGCTTTTGGGAGTTATTCACATGGATACTGCTTATGTGACACACACGTTCACTTGGTCCGTTTTATTTGCAGTGTCTTAATTTGCACTCCTAGCTCAGTGACTTTCGGTCACTTACACATTATGAAATACATCTGTCATTAACAGTGCATTTTCTTTGGAAAAAAAAGTCACCACTTCTTTAGTCCCACTTTCTAGCTTTCCAGCTAGAAATGAAAGTAAACTCTAAGTTAAGAAACCTATGTTTAAGTATCTTCACACAAGTGTTTGTATGTGCACTTGGTGTCTTAGCTGCCCCTATAATCAGTGAGATATGGCCAATGTCACCAGCAGACCCTGAAGGTTCTCTCAGCTGGCACTAAATCAGGTATCAGTATCCTGTCAGCTGCTTGGTGCTGTACACTTCACTGGCAAGGAGCTCAATTCAGGAGCCCTCCACCCCGAAGGAGAGACCTAGCATGCTCCAGTCTCAGGATCTGGACTCCAGTCTGTAAAGAATGAGCAGTGTGGCAGGCTCCCCAATGTTCCCTTTCAGAAACCTTTGAGTGTTCAACTAGTTGTTATTTAAAGAGGAATGGAAGGAGGATTTCATGCGATTTTTGTAACATGTATTTCAGGTCTACTGGCAGTGGACAGAGAGGATTTTTTCCCACCTTTCTGACATTCATTATGTTTCTCGGGGTTTATATTTTCCACCTTTTTCTGAAACACAAGGTGTTGCAACAAGGGTAAGAAGGACTTAAGGTCTTACTGGAATTTGAAAAACTCTCAGAGGTCTGACTGATATGTGTCCTTTAAGACTAAACTGATCTCTAGATTTTGATTTAAGAATGTTTACAAGGTCAAGTTCACAGAGACATTTTTGGATTTTGCCTCTCACTTTAACTGTGGGCCAGAATACACTCCATAAAAATACTGCCCCATTTCACTTAGCAGACTTTAATACTACTGTGGTGATTCAGGACATCAGTGATGACTCTGAACAATAAGGCCATGACAGCAGCATATTTAAAATATCTTAACTGTTGAAATGGTTTCTGCATGGATCATAGCATGTGTTACTAAAACATGCTGCAATTGAAATACTCTGTGTACAGCAGACAGCTCTCAGTAGTTCCTGAAATTCAGTTCCCTCTATATTATAGCAATTTGAATGAACAAAATATCAAGTATTCAACATCATTGTTTGTTTTTGAAACTCTTGGGTCTTGAGTATTTTCTGTTTTCTATTTGATTCACTCTCTTCCCACTTAAAGCAGCAAAATCTTGGAAAATTTACATTTGGTTACGAAATATTAAGTACTTGTATAGTGTTTTTGTTACAACAAACAGAATCATGTTTGTTGTGGTGATAGATGTTTTTTTATTAAACTCCAGTGTCATATGCACAACATTCTCATGCCCAGATGCATGGTGAAGAAGAAGCTATTAGAACTTTTTGCACAGAAAGGTTTTGTGACAGAAAAAACCCCCACATATTGCAGCTTTAAATTTAAAATATTCATTTACACTGGAAACCAAAACAAAAGCAAACTGATTTAGGCAGAGAAGCTGTTTTTCTCCAGGACTTGTCATCATAGTCAGACCATGGCCAGTTTATAAATGATGCTACCTTCAAGAGCAGTTAGCTGAAAAATATTTTATTTGTTAATGAAGCTTCACAGCACTATGCAGTACTACATGATGCACTGCATGAGCATTCATTTGTGAATTGTAACATTTAAAAGCCTTATAAAAAGATCAACTGCCTCCTTTTGTTCTCTCTTGACTGGTAATTTTGTACTGTCTGCTGAAATGGCAGCATTGGTGGCTGATTACAATGCTGATGTCAAAGAAAGAGATGTCAAAGGCATCCTGTTAAAAATGCTACCTTCATTACATATCTGTTTGGTCATGTATATTGCAGATTATTTCTGAACATTAAAAAAAACCTGCATGGCATTGTCCAGAAATCATGCTTTTTGCATTTAGTGATTTTTTTTCCCCAGTTCATTTCTTGTCATACAGAATGATTTAAATATTTCGATGCTAATAATCTTAATAGCCATTTGGATCACAAAACCCATTGTTATTCCTGTCTCTCAACAAAGGGTGAATTATCTTGAGATTAAACTGGAAGCAGCTACATTGGTATATTGTTATTTTTTTCTTACCTCTTCTCTTAGAAAGCAACCATTGAAATGACCTCAGAATTTCAGGGGTCACATTTAACACTACCAGACTTGAAAATATTAAAACAGCAATGCAATGTTAGCAATGTTGCCAAATGTTTCTTCACTACCTCATGTGACGTTGTTGTCTCCAGTAAGTTTGTGCTGGTTATGGATGTCTAACTGAGCTCGCATGTCCTCCAGCGGTAAATAGAGTGAACAGCATTTGAGAAACACCAAAAATATTGAAGCATTCATAGATAATATAAAAATATTAAGAAAGAAAGAAAAAGGAAGAAAGAAAGAAAGAAAGGAAGAAGGAAAGAAAGAAAGAAAGGTATAGGTGGTTTTTTTTAATTAGTGTTTTTACATCATTCTTATATTTTGAAGAAACATTTTAAAAAGGAGTAGTTATAGCTATGGCCCTACATCCTTTGGAGGTGTTATATCTGACATGTTATAGATGTGCTTGGAGATGATTGTTCTACAAACCCAAGAGGAAGTGTATGCAGGTGCAGGGGTGAGAATAAACAGACAGAGAGAACAAGATAGACCATTTCCACATTGCTGTAGCAGAGGAAAAACTTGTGTCCTGACCTGTTTTGTCTCACGAACTGTGCTTGTGTAACTGTTTCCAAAATCAGATGCTTAAAGAAAACTGAGACTTTCCTTGGGTTTGCTGAATGCCACATCAGAGGTAATTAATGGCTGATAGTGTCCGCATGGTGATGTTTCCAATCATTTCCATGGCACATCAAAACAAAACAAACCCACAAGCCCCCCACCCCTGCTCCAAACAAATACACGCTAACACTGTTTTAAATGTTACTTGGGAGTTTCAGCAGAAATGACTTATAGCAGGAAAAGACAGGTAAGTTTTTACCCCCTTCATATTACAAATTATTTTTCCTAGAGCTGAGGCCAAGTTGTGAGGCCAAACACAAAAAAAGAACCATGTATCCATGGACACCCACAGCTCTATTTCCATGTACATAACTTAATGTTATTGATACAAATATCTTCTTTGAGAAAGAAAAGAAAAAAAAAACTCCTATACCCAAGCAAATAAAAAAAGAAAAAAAGGTGAGAAATGCATTTTGTCTAATCATTCGCTTGCAGAGATATTTTAGATATAAGCAATAGTCACATTGTTTAGAGCTTATTCAGGACAAAAGAAAATGCAGTTTCTATAGTTTTAAAGTTATGTTGATCCATCTCTGAAATATACACATTTCACATATGTGTACATTTTGTACCAATTTTGGTAAGAATGGATTTTCTACCTATCTCCATTGAGACCAATGGTAAAAACCCTTGCTGAATGTTTTGAGATTAGCTTTTCTGTCATCATCACTACTTTGACCCAAGTAAATGATGCCATCTTTTGTCACTAAAAAGAAAGAGTGTATGCAGTTATGTCCAATGTGTTCCTGTTTATATTTTGAAATACTGGCTGCTGAAAGCTCTGCTGAGGTCTAAACAGAAACGTTTATTCCTCCCTTCCCCCATATGCACACACACAATTTCCTACACCTCCTATTTACCACCCAGAGAGAAGGATCACATTTCCACTCCTCCCCTGCTCAGAGAATATTTCAGAATCTTTTTGAAAAACTCTTGACCTCACACATATGTACTATTACTGCGAAAAGCTTCTTTTGTTTTCCTCTGATACCTTCCTCTGGGTAGTCTTATACAGAACTATAATTAGGATAAATAAAGAACACTGTCTTTAGAGAGCTATTATTTTTCTTCAGATATCCTTGTGAATGATTATTAACAAAAGGTTTAAGCAAAGTGCCCTCCCTCCCTGCTTTGCAGAAGCTCTGACCCTCACTACTACTACATCTGAAACACCTCGCTTCTCCACAGTAGCCAAGCTGTTTTGGACAACCTAAGCACTGTCTGAAAGTGCTGTATTATAAGTGCAGTAAGTTTTATGAGAGTGTGAGTCTTTTGGGGGCACTCATCTTATGAGTACTAGCTATTCTGAAAGGTCAGCTGGAGGAGGTAGCTGATGGCAGGACCACCAGCACCGCAAATACCTGATATTGCTTCAAATTCCTCTTAAATTCAGGGTAAAAGGCATCTGCAAACCCAGGTAGACCACTGCTCTGGAGAGCTTGATGCATACCAGTTTCTGCAGCAACAGCACACGAGGGTGATGTAGCTAAGCAACACAATCTAGTTATGTTCAATGGTCCAGCCCTAGCTGTTTTAGGAACTGTTTAAAATTTTGCACATAAGCACTGAACTGATAGGTTGAGATATATCTTTTCCAAGCTGGATGCTGTATTGTACAATAGAACAACAGAAACCCCCAAGTTAGTCTCTTCCAGGTTCTGACATAATGTCCCTTTAACTGTATGCATATTTTCTTTAGTCACCCATGTGCTCCACGGAAGTATTCCAGATTTCTTTTCCTGCTGAGCTTACGCCTTCAGGAATTTTTGGGTATTTTTGGGAAGAAATGTATTCAACTTAAGAGCAATTTTCCTTCGTATTGCTCAAGATGAAAAATTTCTTTTGCAACAAGGCCTGAAGAACAATTCCTTCTAAAGAGGATGAGGCCAAGCATTTCCCTTCTTCAAAATGGCTGTAGCTTCCTATTCTCAGCAGATCCAAGGCTTCAGGCTGCCCTCAGAGAAGTTAGTGACCCCTTTTTCAACACGGTCACCTCACTTCTTAGAGTCAGGGCTCTCCATGGAGTGAGCTTGACAGCCCTGGTGTAGGTGGAATTTCCGCTAAGCTTCTCAAAGCCCATATACCTCCAGGATGCTGAATGACAGCACACTCATCTGCCTACACACAGAACTGAGGCATTACAGCATTGGACAACTCTGATTGATTGAATAGACCCTGAGGGCAGGACCCTATTACCAAGCCAATGCTCAGAACTGATTAACCCCTTAGCCAGTGTCAAATACAGTACATTGCTGTAAGAAGACTATAAATCATAGGATAACTGTAGGGTCAGGCCTACTGTGGCCCTCTTATATGTCTTGCCTAAAGCCTACTGTTGATTTTTCTAAACAGAGTATGTTAGTGCTATTCTGGCAGAAGGATAACAATACAGGAGTTTCCCATCTAGAATTTTTAGTAATTGGAACATCATGTAGGTTGTTTGCTTTTTTCCTTGTTTCTCCTGATCAGAGAGGGAAATGCTTTACAAAAGAGACAAGGTGTATTTATGGCAATACCAGCCATGCCCACACACTGTCTTGTAGAATGGAGCCCAAGGTTTTGTGTTTGGCTCTGCTGGTACATTTCTTCTGAATGGGAATCAGAATGTTGGGCTAATTTAGCAAGAAGACACCTGAAGTTAGTAACAGCTGACAGTAGAAAATGTCAGTGAAAAACATCCTCTTAAAAGAACACATTTGTGCCTGTACTCAAGAATTAGGAGCCTTGCTCAGATGTCCTGCTTGGAATCCATGGGCTGTTACTGCCTCTTGCAAACAGGTGTTAGAACTTTGCCAGAAAGAGCAGGATCTGCACATGTGAAAAGAGGAGAAAGGCCCCATGACTAAACTAGTGCTAGTCCTGGTGATAATTCTCTTTTGTAAAGCAGCCCAAAGGCTAAGGTACTACCCTGATAGCTGGGAGCAGATGAGAGTCCTGCTCCAACATTCACAGACATATTTGCCGTAATACATCACCAACATAGATGAGGGATGAACTCAAGCAAGGACCAGGGTCCATGTTGTCTCTCTTTCCAAATGTGTGCCATGTTCCTGCTTGTTTTTCCCTCTCTGGCACAGTGAATCTTGAATTCTCTATTCTTCCTGATAGGGCAGCTGTGTAAAAAACAGCATATAAAGCATCCTCTCCTGAATAGTGTAGAATATAGCTTATCTCAGAGTACTGGTTAGGGCATCCTCTTGCGAGGCAGAAGATGTAATGAGAATATCCTCAGACTAAGGAGCGGGCTGATTCCGAGTCATCTGCTTCCTGGATGAATGCTTAAAGACAAGTGCCTGCATTATCACCTCCTTATAAAGGAAAATGAAAATGGCCCCTCATCTAACTACACCTATCTTTATCAAGAGAGACATAAAGGGCAAATTTTTAAAAAATGGGTTAGGCCCAGGTCCTCAAAGACATTTAGGCGTTTGATTTTCTTTGATTGTAGGGGGAATTAGCTTCCAAAGTGCCTTTGAGGATCTGGACCTTGGAGATTTAAGATACTCAGTGTCATTTATCAAATGTGGAATCAGTGGGAGTTGGGCATCTAACGAGAACCCCACAGTCTATATGTTTCTAAATTATGTATGCACTTTGAAAATGCTAAGCCCTTTATCATGCAGGAAATCAGGATTGATGACTGATGATCCTTTCTCATCTTAACATCCCTTGTAAAGCTTGCTAAGATCGTGTGAGCACTATGATGGACACATCATAGTCATATATATGTCATGCATCCTGAGATATTTTATATCTATATACACTTCTGATGGACAGTCAGTTTCCTTCCAATATGGCATGTCTTATGATAGGCTGCTTTTTAATTATTTAAATGATTTCTGCATTGTCTGCTGCTTAGATCTTTCAAGTATATATTTCATTTTAGAAAGAAAATTCTGTGTATGTTTACACTGATTGATGTTTTCTAAAAGTGCAGTATTTCAGTGTTAATTTATCTTAGCAGAACCAATTCTGTGAATAATGTCTATATATTTTATTGAAATAAGTTTTGTGCTATTTACCTAGAGTGTTAACTTCCTAAGGCTGATACATAACTTTCTGTTCTTGTTTTTTGTTGTTTTTTTTCTATTTGTTTGGTTTGTGGTTTTGCTTGTTTGTTTGTTTGACCAACAATGATACAAACCCCTCTTCTAGTCTTTTAACAATATATTTTAAAATAATCTCTAGCTTTTAAATAATCTCTAGCTTTTAAGCAATTTATGGTAAACGTTTGCCTTCTCTCTCACTTAGGCAATTTAGGCAGAAAGCTACTGACTGTAATTAAGTGCTGAATTTTTCCAGAGGGTAAGGGTTGGGTTTTTTCTTTTATATTTTATTTTAACTAAATTGCTGTTAGAATTTCATGGTAACCTGGGAATTTTTTGAGATCCTTTGCTCCAAACATTGTCAATGTAACACAGACAACCTTCACCACCTGCTCAATGTTAGTCTACCTTTTAATGATTATTAAAGAGAATTCAGCATCTTAGAAACTCTCATAGACTCCACATCTGATACCAAAAGCAAGATCATATCTTCGCTATTCTACTCATATTTTTTCCTTATTATTTTTTTTCTTTAGGATCGTTTCCTTCTCTAGTGATAAGGTGGTTTGCCACCCTAAGGGCAAGACTAGGTAAGTTCCCTATTGTTAGCATGTGATTCACCTTCTTGGTCTCAGGTCCTTTTCAGATATAATAAGCAGTATAAACTGTCTTTATGTCTTTTCTTATCTTCAGCTATTCTGAGACAAATCTTTTTCATCCAGTCACTCTATTCTTAAGTTTCTATAGTGCATCCACTGCTTTACAGTAAATCTGTTTTACAATTTCTTGTATGGCTTGGCACGTAAGTTTAAGTTAAGACAGAGGATGAACTATTTATGAAATAGGAAGTAATGAGTAAGAGGAGAATTATTTTATTTAAATATCATCAGAGTTATAAAAGAAGCAGAAAGCTCCCCCCAAAACTGGGGATACAGAAGTGGTGTAATTTATCTATAGGTATTAGGCATGGTCAGTACCTAGCTATTAGTACTAACAAAATTAACTGATGCCTGTAAGTGTGGTTCCTGTAAAGGCAATATTATACCATACATTAAAATTTGTAGCTAAAATTCAAATAGGACACCAGAAATTTGAATTTGGATAGGTGTAATATTAGTGAATTGGAGTTGCATAATGGAGTACATTGTTGTGAAATATATTTTATTTGAGAAAGAAATGAGGAAAACCACATCCATTGAATACAGGTTTCTCAGAGTTATGGAGAGAAAAACTCTTTGACAACTATAGCTCACAGAAATTATTTGACTTTAAACGTACTTGGAGGGAATGAGGCTAGCAATCACTTTGTTAATAAAACAGATGAACTAAATAAAGAAAAATTAATCTTAAATCTTTCTTTATGTCTTTATAGAAGTACAACAAAAAGAGAGAATGTAAGAATGGTTACCAGTCTTGAGTAATTCTCTTCTTAATTCAAATTAGTGTTAAGCCAATGGATTCTTAAGACAGAGGGCAATGCAGATCAGGAATCACATAATAGAAAAATTAAGAAATCTCTGTCCACATGTCTAAATCTTTATTCAGCATTTACTCCCCTTTAAATCCTTTTTCTTCAGTGAGCATTTTATGCAACTAAGACATGAGTACATGAGCATGGTCTGTGGTTTTCTTCTAGTGAAGGAAAGAGGAAATAATGGTTCAGCTACAACCTGAACAGCAACAGACTACTAGAATTGTTTGACCACAACCTGCAGGTGCACTATTGAGTGCACCCTCACCAACTTTTCTGGCAGCACTAAACTGTGTGGTGCAATCAATGCGCTGGAGGGATGGGAGGCTGTCTAGAGGGACCTTGACAGGCTTGAGAGGTGGGCCCATGCAAACCTCATGTAGTTCAACAAAGCAAAGAGCAAGGTCCTGCAGCTGGATCACGGCAATCCCAGACACATCTACATGTTGGACGGAGAAGGGATTGAGAGCAGCCCTGTGGGGAAGGACTTATGGATGACGGTCAATGAAAAACCCAACAAGAGCCAGCAATGAGCACTCGCAGCCCAGCAAAGCCAATCGAATCCTGGGCTGCATCAAAAGGAGCGTGGCCAGTAGCACCAAGGAAGCGATTCTTCCCCTCTACTTTACCCTTGTGAGACCCCACCTGGAGTGCTGCAGTCAGTTCTGGTATCCTCACCATAAGAAGGACATGAAATTGTTGAAGCAAGTCCAGAGGAGGGCCATGAAGTTGGTAAGAGGACTGGAGCATCTCCACTATGAAGGTAGGCTGAGAAAGTTGGAGCTGTTCAGCCTGGGGAAGAGAAGGCTGCATGGACACCTCATTGCAACCTTCCAGTATCTGAAGGAGGCCTACAGGGGAGCCAGAGAGGGACTCTTGGTTAGGAATTGCAATAAGAGGCGGAAGAACAATGGGTACAAATTGAAAAAGGGGAAAATCCAGGATAGATATTAGGAAGAAATTTTTTATTAAGGGCAGTGAGACACTGGAACAGGTTTCCCAGGGAGGTCGTGGATGCCCCAACCCTTGTAAAGCCAGGTTGGATAAGGCCTTGGGCAACCTGGTCTAGTAGAAGGTGTCGCCACCCACAGCGGGGGTAGTTGGGACTAGATGATTAAAATCCATTCCAACCCCGTAACATTCTATGATTCTCTAACTATATGTTGCAACTTGTTCATTAGGATGCCTTGACATTTTTCAGAGCAGCTCATTTAAAGTACAGTTCAATGGCCTATCATAATAATTAATATTTAATTTTATATTTAGATTTATAATTAGATTTAGAATGCAAGGAAGAAGTGTTCATACTTATGATTTTTGAAAGGATCTGTTAATAGTATGAAACATTTTTATTTCCAGAATGCAAAATTGGAAAAAAGGAATTAAGCAAAATGTATAAGGAATACATAATGAAAAAATGAATTTTGGAGAAGGAAAATAGAGGCAATACAAATTAATCTATGTTTGTTATCATATTCCAAAGTAGTTAGGGAAATGAAAAGGATTTAATCTTTCTTTTTTGAGGAAAGAAAAAAAGCTATGGAAAAAATATATAGTTAAGAAAATTAGGGAGAAGATGATTTTAAAAATGGTTAGAAATTATTGACATTCAGTCATCCTTTGAAAGATTTTTTTTAAGCAAGTGGCATACAAAATGAAGCCTATAGAACTAGTGAATGATGACATTTTCAAATATACATTGACAAAGACTAGACAAAAGAACTCTTGGAAAAGTGGAAAATTGTTCAGGCCAACTGTTAGGACACAATTAGGAAATTCATTTACTTTGTCACAGGCAATTATTTTTGGTGAGACATGGAAATCTGGGTAATTGCCGAAACACTATAGAGAGAAGGAAACAAATTCAGAAGAAAAAGAAATTGTTTTCTGAAGTTTCTCTCTATATCCTAGGACAGTATTGGGAAAATATTGAGAGAAAAGAGCTCACAGTGAATTAGCTTACTCAGCCATCCCAGAGAACAGGTCCTCTCTTAATTCACAAGTCAACTCCATGTAATAAGGCAGACACTAAATTAACCAGCTTTCTTCAACCCTCTTCTCTTCTAGAGCCCTAACCATAGGGATTCCTCTAAATAGGTCCTTTAAAAGTTAGCTCTCCTGCAGTCAAGGGTTGTAACCCTGCATACTGCTTTGCTTCCTTCATGCAGGATCCTAAACTCCACTGTCTCATGGTCACTGCAGCCAAGACTGCCCCCAAACATTCGAAACCCTAGATAGTCTTTCACTGTTTGTTAGTACAAGGGCCAGCAACACACCTCTCCTCATTGGCTTCTCCCCCATGGATGTCAATAAGTTATCATCAGTGCTCTGCAGGAGCCTCCTGGACTGTGTGCACTGAGCTGTGTTGTCCTTCCAAGAGATATCAGAGTGGTTGATTTCCCCCAGAGAACCAGGCCCTTCAGCCATGAGGCTACTTTTAGCTGTTTGTAGGCAGCCTAATCAACTTCTTTTTCCTGACCAGGTAACCATTTTCCTGGCCTGCAGCAAACTCCCACAACGGTGTCACCCATATTAGCCTCATTATTTCAACTCATTTGTGATCCCCGCCTAGGCAGAGATACATTCCAGTTGCTTCCTAACATAAAAAGCAGCTCCACCACGTCACTTTGCTGGCCTGTCTTTCCTAAAAGGGACACACCTGTCCATGACAGCATCCAAGTCTTGAACTACCCCACCAGGTCTCTGCTATTGCAAGGAGATCATGGCTCTGTGACTGCACACAGATCTCTAATCCTTCCTGTGTATTCCCCATGCTGTGTGCATTCATGTGCATGCAAGTTTCCCAGGAGGGGTGCAAGAGGATCTGCCATACCCACACACACCTTTGAGGCTGTTGGCCTCTGGTTCTCATCTTGGGAGGCAGCCAAGGAACATTTGCTGCTGCTCAGGATGGCCAGGCTTACTCCCAAGTTGGATGCCATGGCTTGAGCATTGCCTCTCTGGACTCTGCATTCTGAGTCCTTCAGTTTAAAGCCAGCCAAGTCAGCCAGCCTGCTGCCAAAGATTCTCTTGCTTCTTCTAGACGGGTGGATCCCATTCCTCCCTAATAGTATAGAGGCATCAAAGTATATACCATTGTTATAAAAGTCAAAGCCCTCACAACAGCACCAGCCACAAAGCCAGAATTTGATTGGCATTATATGTCTATTTCTGACTGCACCCTTTCGTCTAACTGCTGAAATGGAAGAAGAGATATCTATATATGAAATCTATATTTATATATCTCATCTAAATATGCAATATAAAAATATTATCTAAAACACTGCATTTAAATTATATTAAAATGTATTCAATATATTATCTATTAAACATTGCTTTATGGTGTCACATGGGCACTCACGTATTGCCTTTCTCTTATTCCCATTGTTTGCAGAATTGACGTGGAATTATGCAGCCTTTGCCATCTGACGCAACAGAAATAGATGAGGATGGTTAAGGGATGTCTTGAACCTCAAGTATTCCCAGTTTCTATCATACTGGTCAGGCTTTATGCCCTTCCTAGGAGAGAAAGGGAGAAGCAGCTGCCAAAGCACCCCTTGGTGCAGGAGGATATGATGCATAGGTGAGAAAGTGTGTTGTTCATAAACAAACCAGCAGCTATTCTATGAAATCTTGAAAAACATTAGTGAGGGCTGAATAGATCATTTATTTTAACATTCAAAACACTGAGAGTAATTTAAAACAGTATAAAATAGGAAAGAACTAATTTAAAAATAATTTGAAACACATGTATATGCGTGTGATAAATAATTGGTTTGTGTGAAATATGGAAAATATGTGCAATTGTAAGGAAATAACACTCATAACTCATGAGATTTCAACTAGCCAACATAGTATTTTAAGGCCAGCAAAACCACTCACAAGGGGAAAGTGCAAAATTCCAGTAACAGTTAAATGAACTAGTTTATTCATTTATGATTCAAAAAACCCTCTACTAAATGTAACAAAATACATCGTGGTAGCAAAATAATTCAGTGTATTATGGAAAAAGAAAATTATCCACCCTGTAGGTTAATTTTTTCTAAGCTTTTTTCTCCTCCAAAACAAAGAAAAGAAAATGAGAGAGAAAGAAGGAAAGAATAGAAATGGATTAAAAGGAAAACTGAATATTCCTTATCAAAGGCATTATATGATTTGTAAACAAGTGCCCCAAAGCAACAAAAGCTATAGGTTTGTTCATACTACTACCATTTAGAAGATTTTATAAGTCTCTCAATTGTGAGTGACCCAGAATTTGCTAATAAAATATTACTGCTGACATATCAAAATAAACATTTTTTAAAATTCAGTATGTCTCTGAATTATGGAAATGACTGACACTGTAGTTTTTCCATTTCTTTAAAAAACCAAACCCACAGTCGTTAGACTGTGATTGAGGATGTATTAATTCCATAACCACCATTATGCATGTCTATCACCTGCATTTGGAGACAAAGTCTACATTTCCAAATACAAGCTACGGTTCTCAGCTCCCTATCCCAACCCTGCAGACCTGGGGCCTGCAGAAAAAGAACATTGTCATGTAGGCTGATTTTATTTATCTGGATATATATGTGAGTGTGTATACGTATTTTATTCACTACTTAAGTGCTGGTTTAATATCAGAGCGTGAGTGCTCTGGGGACCTCAGTCCCAGCAGAGAGCTCCATTTCAACTCTGTACGATGAAATGGCCGACAGAAAACTCTGGCAGGAAACATCTTATCACATCCCATTTCTTTGCCAGTTACTGTATTAGTCGAAAGTATGTATCAGTTCAACATCTGCCTCTTTCCAAAATCATCTCAGCAAACCAGACATGCAAGCAGTGTTTCCCAGTACTGATGGCATTTGAATGGGAAGAAGTGCTTGATAGAAAAAATTGTATGGCACACAAAATAATTAAAAACTTAATAAGAAAAAGAGTTGCTGAGAAAATAGCTGTGCTTCTAGATGAATGATGAGGTCAATGTTCTCAAAAAATCCTTTAGTGTTTTACTTTGTGCCAGTCTCACATTACTGTAATTCCACTAAATATAGACATTATGGCTAAATTTGGGTAAATGCATTAAAATCCCCTGTTTTGATAGCATCAACAATATTTTAGGTATTTTTTTATTTTTAATCTGGGAAAAAGGATAAACCTTTTTTTATGTGGACAGATGTGTAGCAATTTGCAATGTTGTTTTGTCTTGTTTGGGGTTTTTTTGGTTTTTTTTTTTTTTACAGGATATATGCACTAGAAAAGTGTTTTATTTTGGACAGAAAATTCTCATTCAAGTATAGTGGGTTCAGTCTTGGATAATTGTTCATGCATTTTGAAAAGAACGGGAAAAAAGAATGGCTTCCTCTAATTAGGCAGCTTGATCAATGTATGCATTAAAGACACATTTCCTAATGTATTATGAATTCAGATGGGTGAGAGGAAAGCAGGCTTAAACAGCTTTTAAAAATAGCCCAGAATCCTCTGTAATTTCGCTCTGCTCATCTTCTCTGCATGCCAGTGTTAGCATAATCTAAAATTCTTCAGCTTTCTACTACTAAAAGAAAACCATAGAAGAGGTGGTTTAATGCAAAAAATATTTTCTAGCCCCAATTGCATGCAAAATTCTGGGAAAAAAAAAAGGTGTCTTAAGCAATGTTTACATTCCTGTTGTCTTCTGCAGCCAACTCTTTCACCCAGGTTTACTGCAAGGACTAAACCCAGCAGTGGAGATGTAAAGAAAGGATTACTGCTCAATCTCAGGGAAGACTGTAATTATTAAAGGAGAGCAGACACCAACCTGCAGGTCCTTGGAACTTCTGCAGTATGATATGATGATTGATAATCTGACCTACTCTTCTTGGATCACTTGGCAGGTAGAAATATAGCATCTGCTGTATTGTTAATGCAATAAATTTTACCACTTTCAAACACTATTTCAATAAATTAAACACATAGATCTGTAATAGTTTGCATAAACTATGTAAATAAGTGCCATGACTTACGTGTTGTGATTTGGGCATAAATTCAGTCTACTTCCTTTAAAGGCAGAAGTTCAGTATGGATATTTAAGATGGCTTGCGCAATCATATTAATCTTTCTACTTCATATTTCACATTTTTATGAGAACTTTATTACTAAATAATATATCTCCATGTTCCCTTTTGTAGCTGTGCTGTCCATTACTTGCCTAAACTACTTGCTGTCATTAGTTATAGCAGCTTTATGCTTCATATACTACACAGACTCTGATGGCTGTCTTCCTAATAAATTCTTCATCATCTTCAACATGACCATCTGCATTGCAGCTTCATTAATATCCTTTCTTTCCAATTTCCAGGTGGGCAATGTCTTGCTTAGTTAAAGCTTTTTGTAAATTATTAATTATTGCAACCAAGAATCCTCCTCCCTGGGCTCTCACTGGTATCATGAAATAGTGATTTCATGGATATTACAGAAGTGTTGCTCAGTGCTGCCTTTATCTGTTAGGTTAATGAGGATCATTCTGCTTGAACACAATGGATCAAAATCTGGCCTTTGGTGTGCACAGATATTTCCCATTGATTTCACTGAGCTCATTGCATCTGGATCTCAGGCTCAGTAGCCTTTTAAAGTAGCATGGAGAGTGCAAAGCACAGATAGAAAAGTTTACCCTGGTAAATCAGGTGAAGCAGAAACTGAACAACTCTGAGACTTGAAAGAATTTGGACCAGTGCAATCAAAAGGTGAAAAAACCTTAGGTAACTGGGCAGGAGATCCTGGGTGATCTCAATTTCCTGACTGCATAGAAGGTTAAATACAGCTCTTCAGCAGATGGGCTCTATGTTATTTAATTCCTTAGAGAGACACTCTGCTGGCTATAATATTGAGTCAAGTCAAATATGAGAACCAAAATGCTGAATTTTGCATCCTTGAAAAGTCTTTGAAATAAAGAAAAAGACACTAGATTATTTTTTATGATGATGAATCAAAACATTCTTTTACCATATGCATAAAAAATACTTGGTCTGATATGGCTGGATATTTTTCACTTTATCATTCATTTTTGTACCTGTATGGGAAATTGTTAAAGCCTGACAAAGTTGAAAGCAACACTGAGTTTTTGATGCAAAGTTCCAAGCAGTCTTCTCAGGAAACGTGATGCAAAGAACCCTACATATATTATATCTGCATTCCTGCCTGTGCAGACTTGGAGGTTTTGCAGCACAATTCTTCTGAAAACCAATTTTAAAAAAGTTGGATATAAGTTTAATAAAAAAAAAAATCTCCTTTATTCTGTAGTTTGCACTGTCTCTATTTTCAGTGCATTTGAACTTCCTTCATTTTTCTCCTTCAAATTCTCTTCTTTTTGTCATCTTTCCTTCTGCAGTCACTGATTTTGTGTCTCCAAACTGAGACTCATTTGGGGACACATTTATACTCAAATTTCAGGACTCAGGCCCATGCCCAAAACAGACACTTTTTCTTGATGTGCTATCTCAAAGGTCCCAAAGTGATGCTGGCTGATAAGAGACCAGAGAGCAAAGCAGAAGTTACCACATGCCTCAAAATTGTCTTCTGAAATAAAGAGCATAAGAAATGAAGAAATGTGTCTTGATGAGCAGAAGCCTTCCTTTTGCCTTGGAAATGAAAAGGAAGAGGAAAAAATTGGTTTGGTCTGAAGAGAAGTTGTTCCTAAGGTGATAAGAGCAGCAGGTTTTTCAGAGTTAAATGAGAACAAGTGCCTCTGTAAGCCAAAAGGACTTTGTCCTTGAAACAGGTCACTGAAACATCATGGTAGGACAGAAGGAGCTTTTCAGCCAGGAGGGCACCTGCCCAGCTCTACTGTCAAAACCTCTTATTATTCCAGAAGTAGCAAGTATAGTTTTATTTGACCATTAATTAAAGACTACTTCAACTAGGTGGCTGGATCTTGCCAAGCCAGAGACTAGCAGATTCATGTAAGTTTCACTATATTGAATGTATTAATTTCCTTTGCCTAATTTATGTAATGAAGTAACCCAATTCTGTATGCATCCAAGACCATATCTGCCCTTCTTAAGTGTTCTTTGTTTCTCCCTCTGGTTTTTATTTTTTTCTATAATGCTAATCCAAGGTTTAGACAGACTGTGGGGCCCACCTACTGTGGAAACCTTTTCCCCAATATAATTGTTAGCGGAGGCTCCAGCCGTTTGAGAGAAATGAAAACAAAACCTTATTATCCAATAAAGGATCGTAAAAAATTCAGCAGCTAACAGTTTTTGGCTGACAAAATTGTTGAACACACCAAGAAGCAGAAAGCAAAATTGGCTATTTTCTGATCACAGACCTAATTAAAAATGAACGGCTTAACTGCACCATTATGTGCCAATGACTGTGACCTGCACGGTATTTTCATTTCTGAATCTCTTCATATAAAGAATTTCCTGTGAGATTTTGTTACTCTCTAAATGCCTGTGTATGGGATTGACTACAACTGAGGGTTAGGTTTTTGTTAAAAGAAAATGTCTGGCTTTAATGGTTTGGAAGTTGAATGTATATATATATATATCTCTTATTGGGTCAGGTAGTAAGACTGGCTATCCCCAAGCACCAGTCTTGTGGATTTGGGTTGGTGTTTTTTACAAATTCATTTTTACAGCCTACAGCAGCCAGCTGAAAATTAGACAATAAAGGTTACACGAAAATTGTAGGACTATAGGAACTGAAATGTTGCCTTGGCAGACTAAGTTGCCTTTCTGCAACCATATTCTGTGTAAAACAGGGCAGAATTGGGTTTTATGGCCTAGATTCCTTCTTATGTTTACTCCTCACAAATCAGCATAATTTTTTAAAGAATAAATTTGAACCAGACTCTTTAGTACTTCTGCTCTGGAGTCTACATTTTCTTGAGTTTTGTGATCCATTGTCCCGTTTCTTTCCCTGTGTGAGCCTGAGACAAAGGGCTTGTGGAATAAAGCTTCATTAGATCACAGAGATACCATAAATAATTTAACAGAGTTTATCATAATTGAAGGGTTATTCTCACAAGGGGATTAAGCTGACCTGGGGGCAAAATCAATTCCCACCTCGGGAATCAACTACCAAATAAAGTTGAAGGCCATTGGAAAGTCCCTGTAAGTGCCTCCTGCTGGTTTCTTGCCTACTCTGGCCAGGCATTCCAACTTCGCTCAGTGTTGAATCATGACTAGAAGAAGGACTTGTAATACATTGGAATTCAAGGTGTTAGAAAAACTGCATTTTTCGTGCTATTTGGTCCGGTGTTCTGTTTCTGAAAAAAAAAAAAATCCATCTTAAATAGACTTTCAAATACATTGAAATCATTGTTAATGGCTTATTTCAGAATAGATGTTCCATAATTTCTAAATTTACAGAATTAGAGCAACTAAAGCAAAAATCATAGAACCTGTAAACAGATGAATGAGAAGTATTCTTTCACCAAGTTTCAAAAGTAAGCATTGTTGAGTTTCTTCTCTTGCTCATTTAGGTGTACTCTATGATTAAACCCCTTGAAGTCTACACCCCTGTTATAGATTTCTGTAACAAAAATAAATTGCAGAATTTGATGATTTCTGACCCAATAATGTCGCTTCTTAATGTAATAGCATGGCATTACACTTATGTACCCCAAGAATGCCACCTCTTGCTGTATTGTAGTGCCACCAAATCAAATTAAAAATGGCAAACCTATATATTTTTACCTGATATAGTATATAGAAAGGCCTTGTTTGGAGCTGCTCTAATACATGAATAATCCAAAGACTGATGTATTCCCACTCTGTTTCCATCAGACTGCTAATACCAGCAATGACAGTTATGTAAGTAACTTTTTCATGTGTTCAAATCCCATGTATAGATGTCGTTGCATTCCGGACAGCATTCCTTTTCACGGATGTTACACATGTAGCACTTGCTCCTTCTTACTTTCTTTTTTCCACAGTGCAGGATTCAAGTTTGTTGTGAGACTATTCTCTACTGTTTAACAACAACAACAAAAAAAATTAAAAAAAAAAAAGTCATGAAATAGGTTAGGTACCATTGTTCATGCATACGCAAGGTGGCATGAAACCACAAAAATTTCTGACCTCCTGTTTTATTAAGAGCCCCCCACTTCAGGGCTTTTATGACAAATTAAATTGCAGTATACTTTGACTTTGGTCAAACTCTTTCAGAGATCTGATGACAAAGTTATTTGTTTCCTTTAAACAACTAAACAGAGATTTTTCTTTTGACCCTATTCTAAAGAACTACATTGCTAGAAATCGTGGAGTAAAGAGGGGATAGAAATCTATTGGTTAAAGATCTTGTATCACCAGCTCAGGTGGCTTGGATGTCACCCTTATGGTCTTCTGATGTTACTTCAGAAAGATTGTACTGTCAGCAGGAAAATGGGTCTTTTTGAAAAGATTTTCTCCTTTACCAAAGAGTCTTATGAGATGTTAAGCTCATTAGGAAACCAGAAGAAAATCCAGCTGAACTTTTAAGTCTTTTTTTACTTTTTTCTTTCTCTCTTTTTTTTCAACTTTTGGTCATTAAGATTGTGAAAGGGGCTTAGCTTTTTGAGCAGCTCCAGGGAAAATGGGGAGGGGGAAAATGTTGAGATCTTATGACTACAGTTGTTAATATACAGTGGTGATGCTATTCAAGCTGCGATAGTCAAAGGCCTGTCAGCACTTCCATTTGAAACACAGTCTTTTTAACATTTATTTTACCAAAAAGGAGTCCAGTGTTAGTTGAATTTTAGCATACAAGAATGCATCCTGGGAGAAAATTTTCTTTGTGACATTTCAAATAGCTGGTTTGCATTGTACATGATAGAAATAATTCAAAGTATCCCAGACTGCGATGTATTTTTGCATTTGTATCCAGCTGTCAGCCATTTATTTGTGTATGCATTCATACGTAGAGATCTATGACAATGTGTTTGTGCGTGTTATGTGTGAGTATCTATTGTGGAACAACCTGCAAGAGGACTACCCTTATGCTTAAATGTTAATATAGGCCTGAACTTTCCACAGGTTAACAGCACCTTGCAGGATGAAGTCTTTACACCTGCTCAATCAACGGGATGGAGATCCAGCTGTTCTCTTGCCAGGTCGAGCAAGCAGTCCGTGTATTGCAGAGAAGTCCCAGTCTTAAGATTAAGTTTTGCCTTTTGTGGTATAAAATGCGCTATGAAGGTAGAGACAGCAAGAATATTTTCATTAAAAAACTGTATTGGTATGATAAAGGAGCAAGATTCCTTCAAGAAGAAGGGAAGGAATGGATCAATCCCTATATTTTCAGGTGCACGTAATGAAAGGGTAGAAGAATACTTAGAACTGCTATTTGCCATTTTTTGCAGAATGATTTAATTTACTAACTTTTCACTTACTAGAAATTACACTTAGATATGTAGAAAGCTGTTTTTTCCCATTTTAGACAAGAAAATACTGAGACATGGTAAAGAACACATTGAGCCAAACAGCTAGAATCTCGTCACTCATCGTTTTTTGTTCTTCCGTACTTAGTGGGTGATTTCTGCTGTCCTTGAAAAATTAAACTGTTGTTAATTATGTAAATTGGTGAAATGCTGGAGAGTGTTTCAACTGCATTTTGTGAAAGACACACCTTGAATGGTTAGGAGGTGCCAAGGGGATGCAGAAAATGCGTCACTGGCTTTTCAAGAGCAAGAGCCTTTATCAAAGGCCTCACACTCTATGCTTTCTATTTTTTGAAAAATTATGGAAGACGCAAATAAATATATGAGACCTGTTACAGAAATCATGATTTTCTGCTTGTTCAGGGTAGCTGAACAATGGTCAGGGAGTAATGTTATTCAGAGCCTACTGGGACTTTGCCATGCCATTTGCTTTCTTTGCAGTTCCTGTTTTTTCCTTGCCTTTTTGTATGAAGAGAGAAGGGAAGTCCATCTTGTGAGAGAGTAATAGAATATAATTTAAGAATTAGCCTTATCACTCATTACTTTCATTAGCAGCTTCAGGAAAGTACACATATCTGAGACCATGTGGCTCCAAATAAGATTCCTTGGGAACTGAAGCAAGACTAGGGCCAATGTGTTTTCTCAAGAAATAGGTGGTTAAGAGGTTCTCTAGGGAGCACGAAATCATATCAGTAATGGATGCAGATACTTGCCAGAAAACAGTACCTTTGAAGCAGGAAAGGGACAGGACCACTCTCCGTAACCCTGGTGAGTGGTGAGGCATGCAGGAGCCACAGCAGCAGCCTACTGCTGAGGGATTTGCAGATGTGGGACTGAAAGGACAGTGGCCCAAGGGCGAGGTAATTAATATTGTTTCAACAATAAAGATTGTTTTCTCCATAGTTTCACAAACTATGGAGACAGGATCTGTGCAAGGTAGCTCTCTGGGATTTTCTTGGTTGGTGCAATGCGCATGAGCACCAGAGTTAGGAAAGATAATGTAGTGTGTGTTATTTCTATCACAATGGAAGTGACGAGAACTGAAGGACAGATGCTTGCCTCATCATGGGTGGTTAATTTTTATTTTGTTTGAGCCTGTTTGCTCATTTTGAATCTTTTAAATATATCCTGTTATCCATTTAACCCTTTGTCCTTATGAATGAGTGTCTTGTAAAAGTGGATCTCTTGTATTTTCATTATTTTTTCCATGGCAATTACACAAATCATTGCTTCTCTAGTTTGGATATTATATACTTTTATTATAATACCATTGTATGTAAAGTCAAAAGAGGTCCTAGATCATTGAATCTGATCTTACATAAACACTGCAACTTGCTCACATTCATCATTTACCCCCATCTGCAGTTTAAATATAGATTTGGCCAAAATTATGTTTCAGAAAGCCACTGAATCTTGATCTGAGGAATGGAAGAAGTTATCAATGTCTTATTTCCAAATTTGGTGTTACTGTTACTGATTCCCGTAGTCAAACACTGGTGATACTCATTTTTTTGATGCAGCTTTGCCAAGACCCACTAGCAGAGCTACGAATTTGATGAAGAGGAGCTTTTTTGTTCAGTCTTTATGACACTTGTCTCTGGATTTTTTATAAAAGATGCTATGTCATGTTTTTATGCACAGGGTACAAAATATTTTATGTCAATGCAGAAGTGAGACCAAAGTTTATGATTAAAACTATCATTCAACTGGTGATAGATTCAAAGATGTTCCTAACCACGAGCCACTCTTACACTTCTATTAGCAAAGGTTTTAAATGCATACTAAAACACTAATAGGAATACTAATTAGGGCTTTATTAGTGCCTTCAACAGATACATATTATGTAAATGTATTTCAGGCCTTCAGGTGAGATGAAAAGATGTATGCCTTTCTCCTGAGTAATACAATTGCACTTAATAGCAACCTTAAAGGACAACATTTAGGCAACAGATTTTTCCAGTTTACATATTACTTGATAGAATGGTGTTAGAGTTCATCTGATATCATAGTGTCATGGTATAAAGGGAAATTAATTTTAAATCTTTATTTTAACTAGGAGGTACAAGTAAGAAATAGTTGTCTAATGGTGTTTTCCTTTCCAATACCATGATGGCCAATTTTGAACCCATCAGTCTTGTTGCTGGTGATCTAATTCTCCCCTTACATCCTCTTTCCTCTATTTCCCCTGTATAAAAGGCAAAAATAAGGTAGATATATATTTTTTTTCTCTCTAGAGAGAGTATATCTCTTGGGCAGAGAACACGTGAAAATCCTTGAGCACCAATGTTTTACATATAGCTCTGGCAGCAGTAATTGGGTCTTTTATTCTAACGGTTGCTGTTGCAAAGGAGGAAGGAATTGTCTGCATTCCTATAGCAGCTTGAAAACTTGCTCCTCTATCTGCGAGTGACCCGTGGTGTGAGGTAATGGGAAGAGAGCCAAACTTTAAACAGTTTTTATTTGGATTCAGTTGAATGCCAGGTGAAGATTCAAGCTTCTTTTATTTTTTTTTTTTTGTCCCAAATATTTCTCTCAGCCCAAGATGAGAAGCAAAGTCTCGTATTCCATTGTTCCTTTTTCTTCTCCACAGCAGCATATTTTAAAGATGGAAATTCAGCTATCTGTATTTCCCTACTTTTGTCAGTTTGGGTCATAGCCTTAATGTTACTTAAACAGTTTCTTTAAAGTAATGGAGCCCTTAATATAGACTTAATAAAGCAATGTAAGGCGATATGGATTTCCTTCTGTCTAAGGTTCAGAGGCCTTTATCTGAATAATACATTAGATACTTTTATTCACTGGTGAGGCTTCGTAACAGGAAAAACTTTGAAGGCAACGTCTGTCCTGTCATTAAATTGATAATAGATATGTTCTTTACTTTTTATCCCTTTTGTAGCACATCTTTTACCTCTGACAGGTTTCTCTAGGAATTAAACAGGGACCATAGGATACTTTTACCAGCATATAACAATGTGGTCTCCTAACTTGTTGCAAGCATAAATAACTGTGGTGAAGAAAACCTTATCAAAAGGTTCTTTGATACTTGCATGTTACTTGTATTGTTATTATACATAAAATGTTGTAATGAAAAGTAGAATACACTTTTAATATTCTTTTTCAGTGTGAGAGGGATGCATAAACTAGGTTCATTTTAAGGTTTAATTTAAAACTTCTTCCTATATGTTGACATTACACGAATTTGGATTCAGCGATACCTATATAACTAATATTCTTTTTTCCTTGAGTTGAATATCTGTGTACCTTCATTTGGAAATAGAAGGCTTGTAAAAAGATTTTAATATACCAAACTACAATACAATTATTTAACATATGCATAGAAAAATCCCAGATGCAACTGTTTCACTCAGAATGCCATATTCTATTTCATTTTTTCTTTTGTATGTATTTATAGTCCCAGAGTTAAAGATCACAAATATCCACCAGATTTCCTATCAATTGTTAACAAGCCCTGTTAATCAGTTTATGCTGTTGGAGAAAACTAAAAATTATTTGTATTTCCTTCTTTGTATTCATAACTCATTTTCCCTATTTAACCTATGTTCAGCCTTTTTACTTCTCATTAAACCCTCTAGCAAGGGTGTTTCAAATGAAGAGTTGCCAAAAATGCATTAAATTCTGGACAAAGTTGTAAATAATATTTTTGATAACCGTTTCCAAATTCTCCACTGGTATAGACAAAAATGTCTTCAACTTCGGTAAACTGTTTCGTATTTGCCATAAAATCTGACCCTACAAGGCCTGACGAACGTGAGTACTTTGTTCTTCTGGTCGTATCTTAGCACTCTGATGCACATCAAAGTAAAAAAGAACTGAATATGAAAAGAAGAGTGTAGGAACTAGTCCAAATTCTCTGTCCAATCGATCACAAGAGACAAAGAAGACAAGAAAAGAAATGTGGATATTTCCAGGTTTCACCTGTGATAGAAACAAGTTCTTATATGGTTTTCAGTGAGGAAATGAAACTTTGCAAAAATCTCTCTCTATGAAATGTCTGATTCATGCTTTTTGACATTCAGATTATAAAATCTTTATGCCTTGCTATATTAGTGAAAACCCAGCATAGCTTGACAGAAATGTATGGAAATATACTTGATTGCAATAGGAGAGGTGAGTTGAACAATATTTTATGTCATTTATAGATGCATATTTTCATCTGTGAATGTAATAAGAAATATTTTGAGATAAGTCATACACTTCTGCAAATCCAAATTAGAGTGAATAATGTTTTGTGAGAGCTGACATATTTATTTAAAAAAAATATAACAATACTTATCCAGTTTTTAAAAAGAACGTAATTTAAAATAATTTATGGCTAAAAATTAGGAAAAATACAGTTATTTTCATAATGAGCCGTAACTACATTACTATTACTATACATTACTATACATCAGTTACTGTTTGTAACACTGAGCTGAAAAAACCAAGCACATTAATTCAAGTAATGTATATCAGCTGTCTTATTCTCTTCTATTTCAGTTACATCATGAAATTAGTGAAATTATTGGCTGGAAATGATCAGATTATGTTGACCCCAACATGTATAATTTTGATTTTGCTGTTTGTATTTATCTGTAGCTTTTCTTAGTGGACTCAATATTTTTTATCAATTGCAGCTTCTTGCTAAAACATATAAGGGAGTGATTGACTTATTAAGGAAATTAATATGTCTTATTGCTTCTAGCTAAATGCTTTGCAAAATTGTGACACATTACTTTGGTATTCCTGTTGATGTCACATACTTATAAAAATTCTTCAATCAGAGACCAATCCATGAGAACCAGCTATGAAAATAACTGATATAATCCCTTTTGTGAGAAGTGAGAATATATCACTCAAAATCTGGGAAAATACATAGTCTGTAAACCTCTAACTTTTCACGTGGAATGAATAATTGCTTTCTGCTTTTAAAAATTATCTTTGAACTTTAAATAAAATTATTTTATTGGATATATCATGTTAATATAATTTAATAAATTCGTATTTCAGTTTTGATCAGTTCCCTATGTAGTAGAATTTTATAATTCAAACAGAAGTGTATCTAGAACTGATGTTGACACTACACTTAGCAACTTTTTTCCAAGGAAATTATTAGTGAAGGAAACCGGAGGTGAAATGGGCTATTATTGATTCCAAAGGTAATGAGCTTGATTATTTACTTTGGTCTTAAATTTGAGCCAGCTAACTTAATAATGTCACCAATTTTACAGCAGATTCATAAACATATATTGGAATGGGAGAGTTCACAGTCTTTTATATGTTGCACGAACGGACTTCCCAGGTATCTAGAAAACATTATTAACCTTTAGTGATTCATCTGGAAACCTAAAGCTAACAAAAAATATTGGACTGATTGCAGCAGAGCAGTTTTGAAATGAGAGGATTAGCTAAGGCAAAAAGAGGACTGGTAATGCATAAAGCTATTCCCTCCTTGTAGATCTTCCTACCTTGTGAATCAGAGGAAGCTGAACTCATCAGAGATATGAAAATGAGATACAAGAAAAACAACACAGATATGCTGGGGTTTATTGCTGAGCTGCTCAGTACTTTCTGATGAATGAGACTATTATTCTGGGAGTTCATGACAAAAGGCCCTTCCTTTGTTGACCACGGGACTTTCTGTTGAACGTTCACATTCAGATAAAAAAAAAAGTTGGCCAGCTGATGCTTCGTCTGTCAGTAGAGAATAACTTTTGATCATGGTGTGGATAAGATCTGGCTGACACCCAGTCCCTCTGGGAAAGAATATATTTATTCAAAGAGAACACTGAGCTTTCTGGAGGAATCATTTAGACAAAGCCTTTTAAACATGCCATGCCAAGGGACTCTGCTCTCTACTCCCTCAGTCTGCTCTGAGCTCCCGAGTACCACTGAACATTGCAATGCTTTGATGACATGTCACAGGGGGCAATTTTTCAGCCACTTGGGACCAGGAGTTCTGAAAACAGTTGAACAGAAAACCACTAAAACAAACAGAGAAATATTGTGGAAACACTGAAATTCCAGAATCTGACTGTTTGTACACTGCAATAGTTGAAGTGAAAATAATACTAAGAACAAGGTGAACCAGGTCTCTTCATTCCTGTATCAAGGGATATATTTGACTTTTCTGCTGTGCTGCTAAATTTTTTGTCAGCTGTGTAATCCGCAAAAGGATGTGTCTCTTCTCAACATGGTAACACCACAAAGTCTTAATGGTGTTCTGGGAGACAAAAAGAAGGGACTTTCCAGATTTTTCCCTGTTTAATGACGAAACATTTACTTTAAGTGACAACAGTGTCTAATGGATCTAATGAGAAATATGAGATAGTTTAAATACAGCAGGAATCAATGCCTGTTTTTTCCCTATGTTTTTCTGCTTCTAATACATCATAAATAATAAGTTTCACTCAGCAGTGGAAGTTTCTGCACTGTGAAGTCTCTTCTCAGAGTCTTTTGTAACTAAAACTTTGCAAATTCTACTCAATCTAAACAACAGAGCATAGTTAAATATCTTAAATAATACGAAGCCTGTGGGCTCATTTAAGCTTTGTGCTCATTTACATGGCTAAAGATGGTAACTTTTCTTAGCTTTTTATCTTGAAGGAAAACCAAATAAAAATATGGAAAATTATGATTTCTTCAAAACTATGAGCTACCTGCATTTTTGTGTACTGTTGTTAGCTTACTATACTTTTCTCAGTGTGTTATAAAACTTGTGCTGAAAATACCTTTACACCAGAGAAAGAATGCTTTTTTGCTGTATTTCTAGTTATGCAGGCATGTATTAGAAACTCAGTTGGAGAAGCAGTAGGTAACAATTTAGGTTACTGACCCTTAAGTTAAAACGGGCAGAGTTAATTACATCCACCTTATTAATAAGTCAACAAGAGCTCAGTAAAACTTTGTTATTTAAAGAATAAATCTTTCCTTTTCTTTTACTCTCTTGTAGACCACAGGGCTTTGCTTTATGCAGCTTTCTATTTCTCAAAGACATTTGAGATAAGGCTAATACTGCAAAAAAAATCACTGTCACTTTAGGACAGATCATTTCTTATCACTGCAAATTTAGCAGCACTTTTTCCTGTTTTATTTGCTTTTTAGGCAGGGAAATAAAAGTGCTTTTTTTCTATCTTTTTCCGCTCCTCTATTCTTTAGAGTTATTTAGTGATCAGAGGAAGTGATTTATGGGGAATGCAAGATTACCTGTTAAACGCATAGCTAGGTGGGGTATAAAGCCCTAGTTTTTAGAATTCTTTTGCTATTGAATACCTCATTATTTAATTGTAATGTATATGGCTTTTAGGCCAAACTCACACATTGTTTTTACTTCCAGATTTCACTTCGACCTGGGGCAAATCACTTAACCTCTCTGTGCTCCCACTTACTCATCTACAAAATGGGCAAAATAGAATTAACCTAATAAAGATTCACATTTGTCTTGTGCATTATCGTTAATGGGGATGTGAATCATAATGGTGGAGTGCTTTGATGTCCCCAGATGATGCTGTAATCATGAAACTATTATTTTGTATTTGGGCAAAATAGCTGAAAATGTATCTGCATAAATTATGCAGAAATAAACTATACATCTGAATAATTGCATGCAGTTGTTAAGCTGATAGTGGCCCACGGAGAGATTTGTGAAGTTGTTCCTATGTGTAGCTCCCTCACAGCTTAGTTCTTGCTGAGCCCGGCTGTTCCACCTAACAGTTTTATATTAATAGGGCCTAAATCAGACCTAAGCTTCTTTTGTTCCTCATCATTGATTTTCTTTAGCAGCATTTAAAAGTTTTCAGTTTATCCCACTTGGAAATAAACTCATGCTGGGGTAAAAGGCCATAAGGAAAGGCCAGTCTGATTTAAGGAGGAGACAGCAGCAAGAAGGATCATGTGAACATCCTGAGGGGTGTTTGGCACTTGCTGAGGGGCTGGGAAGGACGTGGTGACCTCCCCCTGGGGACAGGCTGTTCCTTCCTCCTGCAGAAAGAATTTCCCACCTCCGCTTTCTTCCTATGCAGTCAGACACAAAGGAGGGAGGGATGGGAGAGAGGCAGGCTTTCAACTTACCCACTTGAGATGCGAAAGGGGCAGCAGCCAACCATCATTAAAAGGATTGGGGCTCAGGTATTGCTAACCTACAATCATACTATGACAATGGAGAGATATTTTTCCTCCATTGCCCTACCAGGGCAGTAATTGATATTCTCACTTTTTGTTTAGGATACTACCATTTTTCCATCTTGCCAAACCAAGTCAATCAGCAGTATAAAGACGGAAGGTAAATTAGTAAAATTAGGAATATCCAGATTATGTTGAAGCCTTCCTATACCTACAGTTCATCACTTTTGCTTTTACATGAGAAACTTGTTTTCTCTACCTGACCAAGATAATAACTGAGCTGAGGCTATTGGTAGAAAGTAAATAATATGGAATAAGCACCTTGAGTTGTGCAATTTTGTTTTCATGTGACCTGTAAACTGCTGGCAATTTTCAGTGGGTAGTCATGGAATAAGACGGCAAGTGTGAAAGATAAAGTTATTATGTCAATCCTCTGGATTCAGGACAACAGCAGCAATAGTTTCAGTCTTGAGAGATGCCAATCCGCTCCTAATCAGTTCTGGAGTCTCTTTAATTTCTTCAGGCAATCTGTTCTCAGTTATTCACTATCCAGCCCTCAGCAAGATTGTCTAAATATTTAATATTTGATTATTTATTTTTGGTTATGTCACTCATTATGTTTAAGTCCTTTCTGGCAAAGAAAAATGCTTCAACAGAAGCCTTGGTGCTGGCCAGGTAGCCTATCAAAGAAACATAGGGAAAGATAAATACATCTAATACCTGATAAGAAAGAAGGTATTTACACACCACTGACTTCATCAGAGTTTAATGCTTCAGCTTCTAATCATCTTCCTGAATTGGACCATAAGCATGAACCAAATCAATTGCCACTAGTCATAATTTTAAAATCACATTGAGTAGCTAGTCTAAAATATTAGTAGAAAACTGTTCTAACTTATGAAAACTACTTGATGGAAAGCCTTTCACTGAGCTATTGAAAGAAGAGGGGTGTCAGGGTGATGACATCCAAAGTCCTTTTTTCTGTTGGAGTGAATTGATAAACAAAACCTTTGGGCCTTTGCTTAATCCTATGATTATAAATGTATCAATTCTTTCCATAAGGGTCGTCTTTTCTGAAGTGAAAAATGAAGTGAATTATGAAGGGTCAGAGGATGCTACGGTTGCAGTCCAACTCACTGCAGAAAAGTACCTTAAAAGAGGAGGAGGAAGAGTGGGAAGTGATACAAAGTGCCCCAAATATCACAAAGAAACAAAATATGCTTCCGAGTGAATATCTCTTTCTTGTTTTACAAGGATAAGGTACATTGTCCTAGTGTCAAGATGTTTCACAGATCATCTCTCACTCTTAATTCAATAAATCCATCCCTTCCTCCTTCTGCTCCAGTGGCCTAAAGGTACCACCTGGGCAGAATTCTCCACTTGTCTTTGTGAGAATATCTGCTCTGTGCTGACATTTTTCACTTTTGGATGTTGTAATCTTCTACAGAGAGCTTTACAGATAGTAAAAAACCTGACAAGAGCAAAATCTGCTGCCCTCCCTTTCAAAGTGAGCACCACTTCCAAACCTAGCTATTGCCATTTTGATTTCCTGTTTTTTACTTTCCTGTCACCAATCAGTGAAGGAGTTTCCTTTAATAACAAAGCATCATGAGCTTATGTTACATGTTTCTAATCTATCATATACTTTGGAGAAGAAATCCTTGATGTGTATGTTTGTGTCACTGTCAGCCATGCTGCCAGAGATGCAGCCTGCTTCCAGGCCTTCTTTCACAGCTGATGAGTCCTGTGTTTCTCCTCTCAAAGCTGGGACCTTTGCCACATACTAAATTCCTTATGTTCCCAGTTACAGAGATGGAAGTGCTTTTTCGTAAAGAAACTAGTAGAGTTGTTTTGAGACTATTTATTGCCATTAGGTTTCAGTCTGGTGTCATTTTTTGTCTCAGGAGTATGAATTCATCAGGTGACGGAATCCTTCAGGTTCTCCTTCAAAATAGTGGCCTGTGTAAGAAAGGTCTTATTATTGTGTTCACTGTTAGATGAAATGCCTGTGTGTATTTAAACTTCTTTTGTTTTCATTTTAAAAGACCCTGGACAACAGTGCCACTAAAAGATTAGACTAAAACGATCTCTGCTTTACATTTCTCAAAGCTGTACTTACACCAGTGTTCTTTATGCCCTCTACAATACTATCTTAAACATTTTTCTGTGTTAATACCTTGTGTAACTTGCTGACCTACTAGAAATGTTTTACCCTGAGCGTTTGTGGGGTCCTCTGATATTGAAAAGCAAAAATTTGTGTTCAGCCATTCAGTAATTATAAAATCTATTTCTGAAGTAGAGATGTCTAGAGCACAGATACCTCCATGCTATTATTCAGCATGTTCTCACTTATTCTGTACCAAAAGCAAAAGTCCTTCTGTGATGCATTTAACTGATGACTCTTTTTGGTATATAGAGTATCTTTGCATGTTCTATTTTAAGAAAAAAAACCTAAGCCAAATCTGCAAAGAAAATGTAATTGTGAATTGATAGTGCCATATGGTGTTTCAAATTTATTGGGGTGTTTTTAACCAACCCTTAAAAACACTGAAAAAGAGTGTGTGAGAGCATGTATCAGGCTAAAAACAGTCATTACATGATGAAAAATTATTCCTGCTTAAAAGAGTAGCTGGTTTCCTTATCCCTCTGGAGATATTTGTTATTGTACTTTTAAAAGTATCTGGAATCTCAAGATATCTAAACTTCTATAATTTTTCCCAGAAAGCCCACTATTGTTTTTGTCATGAATTTTCCAACTGTCACTAATAAATTATGTGAATTGCTGATGCCTCCAAGTTTACTTAAGGAAATTTATTCAGTGATGATTGAAAGACACATTTGGATAAGGGAGAAAATTAGGACTTATTCTCCTCTTTCTTTTTGCATTTATCCCCACAGTTTCCCATTCAAAACCACTGCTTTGTTTTCCATTCCAAAACAGTATCTCTTTCACAAATCTATCTCATTGTCCATTGAACACATCCGGCATTTTCACGCATAAGCAATGGATCCCAGTGTGCCTCTAAGAATCAGTACATTCTATAATGCCATGAAGGTCTCAGTAACTGCAATTCTGCCTTGACTGAGTCCTGGACTGTCCACGATACATTATGCTATAGCTATTTGCAGTAATGGACTACAAGAAAACATTTTTTAGTAGTGAAAGAAGGACCTAAGGCAGTACCATCCAGACCTTTCTCTTTTCTAAGCTGTGACATTAGCAAAAGAGAAGTAGATAGATCACTGATATTCCTTTCACATGCAGAAGCTAAAATCTCTCCTTGGATCAAAATTCCAATTGTCCACAATATTCTCAGGTGCTAATTGGAAGTGAATTGTATCACAAATAGAAAGAAAAAAATAGGAGTCAGGTAGTCGATGTGCTGAAAATTATATCCATTCTTAGGTGATGTAGCTCAGATGGAAGAATTTGTTTCTTATTTTCCCTTCACACATTTAAGTTTTGACTACACTGTTCTGTTTCATTGCATTCTGCTTTCTATTCTGTTCAAGGAATGCAAATAGCTTCCTCTTTCTTGAAACACAGGCTTCACAGCGCTCTCCCATGTCATGATTATGATGTCTTTTTTTCAAGTTACTGCAGTCTTTTGTGCAATGTTTTTATAATTGATGTTTTCTGACTAGCACAGGTTAAAACTTAACCTGTATCCCTGCAATGCTCTACCTGTAAGAGGAACATTTTTGTTGATGTATTGCACCTAAGCATTTAAAAAAATGCTCTGAGCTATCTTTTTTTCCCAGCACAAATATACAATACACATACCACTCCTGATTATTTTCCCTCAGTGCTGTGACATAAATGGTCTCCATGTTGTGATGATGGACTAGTCTTCATCTCCTCCATGTGTGTTCAAACAGCCCACTCATCCAAGCCTCTGATTTGTTGACACAGTGCAGTGAAAAGCAGGAATTTTTGGCTGGGGAGCTCTGAAATGCTGGTAGAATTTCTACTCTCCAGATTACTGAAATGGTCTTCTGTGAGATACAGGCCTATCAGCATATTTATGAAGGAAGCAAGGTATAGGCATCCAGTGTTAATCGCTGATGAACTTTCCAGACACAGTCTTCAAACAGGGTGGAAGTACAGTTTGCCTAGGAAAGTCTGGTGCTGTCGAAGTCCGAAGATCTAAAACTCTGGTTTATTCCTGTGATGGGCTCAAGAACTGTGTAAGTGATTTTGTGTTGAGGTATGTGATTTGTTTTCAAATGGCTAAAGTCAACTGTGGAAGAAGGGGTAAACCTTTATAGCTATTTTCCTTTAATATATTTGAATGTAACTGTAAATGTGCAAACGTCAGGTGTTTGAGAGAAGCTCTTTTATTAGAGGAAATCCCAATAAATATAACCCTCTTTTCCCCCTTCATTACTTCTCAGTGTTCTTTTCTATCCCAAGGGGGATAGTCTGTATCTTTTATGGAAAAACAGTGGTGCAAAGGACAGTAAAGGAAAAACTGGATGTCACTAAAGAAGGTAGACAAGGTAATTAGGTCTGGAATAAAAAAAAAAGCATATGTTGAGTATTTTGTTGCTTTCACCAGCTACTCTCCCCTCCCTCCTGAACTCAGGCAAGCCAGTGATGTCCATACTTGCTTAATTATAAAGCTTCATTATTTCCTCTACCACAAGTCTGCTTTTTGTTCTTATAAGGGTTTGGCATAATAATTTTTCTGTAAATGCCAAGAACAATGCCAATTAGCCTGTGGGTAATGGTGATCAATTGTAGGAGAAAGAAGTCAAGCAGTTCTTACACCTCCTGCTTTGCCTTGTGCAGACCAGCGCTGAGTTGTCCAATGCTGAGATCCTGTTAAGCAATAATTCACCAAACTCCCTGTAACTGACCAAAAGGAGAACATCCAATTATCTTGCAGAATAGGAATGATGTAAGCATGCTTGTTTGTAGCCCACACTTTGCAGCCTAGAGACATACAGTATTTATAATCAAGCTTTTTTCTACCCTTTTCAGTACTGGCTGGCATTTTCTGAATGGAAAGTTTAAAATGCATGCTCTTCCAAACAGGACAACCACAAAACAGTTTACTTCTGCAGCAAGTATTTTTTTGAAATACAGCCCTACCCTTTCACATTCCTTGTGCTAATGTTCTTTAAATACCAGTTTAAGTGCACATTGCCACTGGCTCTTTCTCTTAATTAAACTTACAGCATTTCTAGACAATGTCCTAGTCTTCCCTTACTGTGTGCCACACACTCTTGTATCAGACATTTGTACCCTTACTGGAACAATCTGCTTGCTCCAGAATTATCTGGCAGTCCTGCCTCAGTCTATTTATTCCATCACATGATTGTTTTAGTGTTGTTTGAAGCACTATTTTGGAGCCAGACATAATCATATTATACAGTTCCTCACCTTATTAACTGACAGAGAACTGTTCCCCATTAGACAATTGATCCTGGGCAGATGAAGCCATTAAAAACAGTACTAATTAGCTGAAGAGTGGAGACAGTAATACAGGCTGCATCACTTCCTTTCATGCTTAGGGAAGTTCATGTTCCAGACAAATAATAATTGATATGTAGTCTTCCTTAATTGTGGTTGTTAACAGCCAGTATTATAATGACAGGCTGACAATCTCTGTCTAGCCTATTGTATGTTTATTTCTGAATCCAAGAACCACTGAATAACATTTTTGGTTTAACTCAAACTTCATAGAATAGACTTTAAATGTCAATGTAATCAGAGTTGGGCAGATAACCCTAACTTATGAGTTATTCCTTACATGTTTCCAGGTGTCAGCTGTTTGTCTTGGAAGACTGGATGTCCATAATTACACTGAATTATGGCATGATACATTAGAATAAAATAAACAGATGGTTTGAATGGGAATCAAAAAAAATACTGCGTTAGATCCATAACCAGGAATGCTATGCATCTAACTAAATTTCAGTGTACTAACTGTAGCCTAGAGAGTAAGAAAATCATATAGTCTTTAAACAAAAGAATGCTTTTCTTTCCCCTCCCAAAAATGCATTCAGTTTTTAAAAATCTACATCTACATGTATGCACGTGTATGCATATGTAATGCATTTAATGCAGGAAAGATGGTAGAACTCTCCCTATAATTTAGTTTGTAAAAACATGTCAACTGTTGTCCTCTATCTTCATTTATCATATTTCTTCCTGAGCTAAAAACACTAAGTTCAAGGTGATTTGTTTTGCTTTAGGTACTCTGACCAAACACTCAGCTCTCCTACTATTCATCAAGCTAGAAAAAAAAAAATCACAGTAAAAGCAGAAAAGTTAATTTCAGGGAAAAAAAAATATCTGAAAGAGTAAGTATTAAACATCTTTAAATTCTTTGATAAAATTCTTTTTGATATTAAGGAGTTTTGGGTGTTTTAAAACTGTTTTGAACTTCAAAACTATTTTATCACTCTCCACCTGTTTTTCAAAAAGAAAATGAACTGAAAAAACCCCACTCAAACTCAAAAAATACCAAACCCCACAACCCTAGTCCAAGGCAATTAAATGTAATCAAAATAGTATGAGATAGATTACAAGATGAAAGATATTGAAATTCTAAATGTTACAGCTCTCAAAATAGCTAACTAAATATATTTTTTTCCTTTACCATTTCCTTTGTTCTCCATCTACTTACTGCTCTGTTATCAAAACTTCATGTGTATTTGGGTTTGAAGGAAGAAGTCTGTGGTTTCAGAACAGTGCTCTAAGTTAGTTGATGTGGATTTTACTGCTGACTGTGAAATCTTGCATAGGTCACTGACAGCCAAATCCTCCCTGCTTTATTTTTTTGGGTAGTCAGTCTTGTTAAAACCCCTTGATGAAATTCTGGCCACACTGAACTCAGTGGCAAGACTCCAGTTAATTGTAAGGGAATAAGGTTTTTTCTGATAGGATTCTAGACTGCTATATATTGGGCAGTGTTCCTGCCCATGAGGGAGGGTTGAAACTAAATCATCTTTAAGTTCCCTTCCAACCCAAACCATTCTATGGTTCAGTGATATATCTAAAAAAGCAGATAAACATATTCCCATCTTGCTCCTCAAGATGAGGTTTATCATTCACATTGCCAGTATTCACACTCAAGGAAAGTGACAATTTCTTCACAGACAACAGATTTCAAGAAGGGAAAGAGCCTGACGCTTGTTAGCCTCCTGATATGTCCTACGCTCTCCTTCATACAGTCTCAATGATTCAGGCACCTACAGGGAGGGTGCAAACTTTGTTATACAGACAAGAGATGTTTGGATTTTAGCTCTTCTACAGTAATATGAGTTTCTTACCTCTTGAGTGAACGCAGCACTTTGATGAAAACCCTAACACTTTCTTTTTTTTTTCTTTCTTTTTCCAGTTTTATTCAAATTGTTTATCAACTTTCTGGGTGTAGGGGTAGAATGCCCCTTGACAAGTTTTCTGATGATATGAAACTGGGGGAGTGGCTGATACACCTGAAGGCTGTGCTGACCTTGATAAGCTGGAAAATTGGGCAGAAGGAAACTTAAGGAGGTTCAACGAGGGCAGGTGTTTGGTACTGGACCAGGAGAGGAATAACCCCAAGTACCAGCACAGGCTGGGGGCTGACCTACTAGAGAGCAGCTCTGTGGAGAAGGACCTGGGGGTCTTGGATGACAAAGTGACCATGAGCTGGCAGTGTGTCCTTGTCGACAGGAGGGCCAATGGTCTCCTGGGGTGCCTCAGGAAGAGTGTGGCCAGCAGGTCAGGGGAGGTGACCCTTCCGTTCTGCTCTGCCCTAGCGAGGCTGCATCTGGAGTGCTGTGGCCACTTCTGGGCTCCTCAGTACAAGGAAGACAAGGAGCNACAGCGAAGACAAGGAGCTACCAGAGAGGGTCTGGCAGAGGCCACAAGGGTGATGAGGGGTCTGGAGCTTGTCTCTTATGAGGAGAGACTGTGGGAGCTGGGCCTGTTTAGCCTGGAGAAGAGAAGACTGAGAGTGGATCTCACAATTGCAAATAAATGTCTTCAAGGCAGGTGACAAGAAGATGGTGTCAGACTCTTTTAGATGACACCCAGAGACAGAACAAGGAGCAATGGCCGTAAACTAAACCACAAGTAGTTTCACCTCAACTTGAGGATGAACTTCCTTACATTGGGGGTGGCAGAGCACTGGAACCTTCCCAGGGAGGTTGTAGAATCTCCTTCTCTGGAGATATGCAAAACCCGCCTGGCATTGTTCCTGTGTAACCTGCTCCAGGTGATCCTGCCGTGGCAGGAGGGTTGGACTGGATGATCTCCAGAGGTCCCTTCAAACCCTAAGAATTTTGTGATTCTGTGATTTTTTACCTGTTACTTTTTTTCCCTGCTGTTTCTCACATAACTATATTCTTTAATTCAGGAAGAGCTTGGTGTGGGTCAAAAAAAGCCCTTTAATTCATCAATAATTGCCATGATTTTGCTTCAAATGTACAAATCCCATTGAAGTCACTGGTGTGGCTGTGATTTCAGTGGGCTTTGAATTAGGCTCATATCAACTTAAGGTGCTGTTGGCAGAAATAGTTCAGCAGTAAACTGGGAAAGAGAATAACCTATGGTACTCTCCTATACTGTATGTTCAAATTAGGGAATAGTTCTGACTGTTGACTAAATACGGAGTATGATGTCAAGTAAGATAATTAAAAAACCCTACTGAACTATTGAGTGAATTATGTAAGACATGAAGTCCCTTTTTACAAAAAGGACTGGAGAAGGATGCAAAAGCAAGAGAAGATGGTTACTGAAGCACAGGTAGAAGAGTACCTGACATGTTGAACAGTTACCTGTGTTCATATTCACTTATTAGGAATTCCTGCTATGGTTTTGCAATAGTCAAATCTTAAAAGGCTTATTTATAAATTAATAAAACCCAGGAAGAACATTTGACTGTAGTAAGGTTGGTAACACATAAATATTTTTATACTTATATCTACACCTATGTTCACACAAACAAGACCAAAAATAGATGTAAAATTTACTGTGAAATATTAATAGCAATGTTAAAAAATCTGCAAAGGCTTTGGTAGATTTTACCAATCAGATACTGGAAGTTATGGTAGCATCATCAAGGTCACAGAAACAACACTGGCTTTTACCTCTAAAAATTGATGTATTAGTAGAACTTGACCATTAGAAGAAGGCTCTGGTATTTTTTAATACATATTCACTGTCTTTCCACCAACCCTTACAATTGCACTTCCTCTGATGGGAAGATCAGAGAGAAAAGGACGCAGAGAACTCTGAGTTTTTACAACTTAAAAAAATTAGAAGAATAATGACTCAATATAATTAAAACACTTTCCCAGTGACAAGGGTCACAAAACCCTCAGAATTCTGTCAGATATATGGTCTCACTGTCTCTGTCAAACTTCTAGGTTTAGTTATTTCTTTGGAGGAAGCTCATGGATTTGACTTTCCCTCAAGATTTTCTCACATGTGGTTCTGTGTTATCTTTTTTTCCTCTTTCACAGTCTTAAGCTTTTCATTGTATAATAGTCTCCTTTCTGACCCAGATCAACTGAAATGAATGAACAAAGACAGTTCTGGGGAAAAAAAGAGACATTTATTAAAAACCGTGGTCACTGGATATAGGCCTTTCGCTCTCCCCGTGCTAATGGTGTTGATGGTGTTTTCAAGCTGTCTATCAAACTGGTTTAAATCTTTTAACATGCTATTTCTCACTCTCAGTCCCCCACTATTTCTCCTAGTTGTCATTCAAATTGTTCCACTAAGAGAACAAATAAATGCATGCCATGAAAACTAGCAAGATGATATAATGAATGACTTACAATAAATGCCCCCAGCATAAAACAATTATGTACCTGCTATTGTCAAAAACATTCAACATTCCCTTTGTTGAAAAGGAAACAGCTATAAATTATTCACTGGGGCACTATAACTCTTTTCTTTTTTTCTTTCTTTTTTTTTTTGGTTGCTTCCAATTAATTCTTCCCTGAACATCCCTAGGTATTTAGCTGAGGGTAGAAATTTACATGCAGAGAATTTTAGCTGTTTCTTGGGATTGTCAAACTGAGTGTGCAAATTAAAAATAATAATAATAATAATAAAAATAAAAAGATTACCATATTTTCCTGTGTATAATCAGAGCTTGGTTATGAAAAAAGTGTCATTCAGGATCAGTACAGGTTATATTTGTCTAAGGGTAAATATAAGTGGTCTTTTAACCCAGTGCTTCTCTCTTTCCTCACCCTGCACTGCCCTCAAGTCTCATTTTCATTTCAGAATTTGCTTCTTCCTGTAATATGCACCTCAACATCATCCTATCCTTATTTCTTTAATGACATTTTTTGTGGTTTTTCAAAGGGTATAGATTCCCTGTGGATTTTCAAGAAACAATGCTTTTAAAAAGACTTACTGAAGGTGCAGATTGTACAGTTCTGAAAACAAAAAAAGAGCAGTTTTTATATATACCATATATACACACCACGCAAAGTAAGAAACTTCCTGACAGACTGCCTTCATGCAGTGAATGCCAGAGTAATGTCAAAATGCAAGGTTGGTGTTCTGTCCCCACTCAAGGAGCTGTGGGATGAGGTCTAAATGGGGTGCTTGTTCCATTTTATTTTCAAGCATGCAGAACATCTCAGCAGGGCATCTGAAACAATTAAAAAAAAAAACCCAAAAAAAGATTAAATATTTTATTCAGGAGTGAAAGTGTNAGCTAAAAATTATTCACTTGGGCACTATAACTCTTTTCTTTTTTTCTTTCTTTTTTTTTTTGGTTGCTTCCAATTAATTCTTCCCTGAACATCCCTAGGTATTTAGCTGAGGGTAGAAATTTACATGCAGAGAATTTTAGCTGTTTCTTGGGATTGTCAAACTGAGTGTGCAAATTAAAAATAATAATAATAATAATAAAAATAAAAAGATTACCATATTTTCCTGTGTATAATCAGAGCTTGGTTATGAAAAAAGTGTCATTCAGGATCAGTACAGGTTATATTTGTCTAAGGGTAAATATAAGTGGTCTTTTAACCCAGTGCTTCTCTCTTTCCTCACCCTGCACTGCCCTCAAGTCTCATTTTCATTTCAGAATTTGCTTCTTCCTGTAATATGCACCTCAACATCATCCTATCCTTATTTCTTTAATGACATTTTTTGTGGTTTTTCAAAGGGTATAGATTCCCTGTGGATTTTCAAGAAACAATGCTTTTAAAAAGACTTATTGAAGGTGCAGATTGTACAGTTCTGAAAACAAAAAAAGAGCAGTTTTTATATATACCATATATACACACCACGCAAAGTAAGAAACTTCCTGACAGACTGCCTTCATGCAGTGAATGCCAGAGTAATGTCAAAATGCAAGGTTGGTGTTCTGTCCCCACTCAAGGAGCTGTGGGATGAGGTCTAAATGGGGTGCTTGTTCCATTTTATTTTCAAGCATGCAGAACATCTCAGCAGGGCATCTGAAACAATTAAAAAAAAAAACCCAAAAAAAGATTAAATATTTTATTCAGGAGTGAAAGTGTGCTCATTTTACTGTTTGCAGTATTTAATTTTATTCTAAAGGTGAGCCAAGCAAATGCTTGTATTTTGCATGGCACTAAAATGTGCTACCAAGAATGTCTCTGGATTTCCTTTCCTGTTGAAAATCTCATCCTTGTTCTTTGTGCCTGTGCCTATTAACTTGTCAAGACAGAAACAGTGATGCCCAGCTGAATTTGCAGATTTTTAACTTTTTGTGTGTGAAGGGAATGTCTCCAAGGTGTGCCATGCAAGCTGACACAAACGCTGTGGGTGCCCTGGCTACCTCTCCCAGCCGAAGGATGTTCGTCTGCCAGGTCTGGTGTATGCAACAGCGGATTTTACAGTGCAGCTGTAATTGTCAGACTGGACTGTCTGTGGTATCCCAAGGCTTAAATGAGGAATGGCCTAGGTTAAATGCATCTGGAATGCAGGAACCACACCATTTAGCTAAGAGTACTGTAGTGGCAGACAAAAACTGTAATTACTTCCCATCAGAGCGCAGTGTTCAGTCATGCTCTTCTGGTTCACAATCAGCATCTGAAGATGATGTAAGAGGAGCTGGTCATGGAAGAGAAAAGGCAGTGCGAGTGACCCTGCAGTCATTATGAGGCAACAATCTAAAATCCAAGAAGGAGAAACACAAAGTGGTAATGGTTTTTGTCTTCCAGTGGTTATCTGAAAATTACACCTTCTCGATTTTTTTGAAATAGATTGTTTATTTGCTATACATTGGTTAGATATATGCTGGTTTGTAGTGAATTAGTGTCACTAATGGTTCACTAAAAGGAAATACTCTCCTCTAAATTACCAAAATCCATCTGACATAATTCAGAGACATGTGATCTCAGCCTGGCCCATCAGACACTTCTCATTTGAGTCTCTTCGTAATCCTGTTCTATCATGTGTGAAACAGATGAAGTAAGAAGAGTGAAATCAATTTAGCAAGGATATCATATGAGGTGATTTCTTGTGATGCCAGGAGACTATTCTCATTGGCCCGGGAGGTCCCTCCCAGTTCTCAGTCCCTGCAATTACAGCAGCTCTAAGATCAGTGAAATTCGGTGATAAGGTTAGCAGAGGTGCTGTACTTCATTAGGGACTGCTCACTGCCTGCACTTGAAACGTCTTTCACAAGTTCACTCAGAGGTGGTGCTGGAACCACAGCTATAGAATTGTTTTTGGATTAAAAGGTAGGAGATCCTATATCAATATCCTCACCAGATCCACGAGAACCTCAATCATAAAATTAAATGGCATTAAGTGAACAAAGAATGGAATGGTCTGTTGTGTCTGTTTGGTTGCTGTTCACTTAGAGATGGTAAAAAAAACGGAGAAGTGCTCCATACATTCACTATTTTTTTCTGATTTCCTAACAATACTTAATAATTTAAGGATTTTTGTCCATTAAAAAGTGCAGTTTAACAAGGAATATTTTGTTTAATGAGATTTGTATCCAAAGCAAAGGAAATGAAAAGTTAAATAGAAAATCAGCTTTCTCCTTCTGTTGCAAATGATGTCTACATCTCCTGGTGAAAGTATCCTGAAAAATCAAAATGTTAGGAAATAGGAAAATATATCATTGATATTTTCAATTCCCCACTCTGTTCAAGCTTTTTGTTCATATTTGACTTCACAGTTAACGTCTGAGTGTTTAACCTCACATATTTCAGCAAATAAATTATTACATGAAAATTATTGGTTTAGTCCTACTCACTGATACTGCTAGACACCAAAATACAGAGTAACAATTACAGTAATTAAAAAATTTGGAATAAACAATTTGAATGCTATTATGTCTTTGCATACTTTTCGATGAATACTAAAATAAATTATTTTTAGGAAAACCACAAGGTATTTGAAAGCTCAACTAGTTTAATGCCTTGCGCTAAAAACAAAATGCATTTTGGGGCTTCCATTTTTAAGCAGTTATTTATCAATTTATCAGAAAATGAACGTGAAACAAACAAACAGATGTACTTCATATGCATCTAGACTAAAGTATGACTCTAAAAGAATCAGCATTTCCAGAAACTAAATACTGCTAGTCTTTTGTTTGCTGGAGCCAATGTTCAGGGTTTTAAAAGGTAGATACTTTAAGGTAGATACTTTAAGCATTAAGTGGATTAATCAAATTTACTTTCTAAGACACTTCTCAGATTGTTCACTAGTTGTGCATAGCCTAACAAGAAAAGAAAAATTAGAGCAGGGGTAGGTTTCCTCACACATTGGGTGGGGTTGAGCTGTATATTTTGCGTACGCAAGACAGCTCTGGCAGCTGTACATGTATTAATTCAAAAGCTGGTGCCCTATTTAGTCATGTGTTGGCTCCTTGGCCCTTGGCTTCTTTATTTCTTCATAAGGATGCCTACATGCGAGTTTTGTAACCATTAAATGTAATTAATAGCAGAACATTGCTAGAAAGTCAGACATAATTGATTTCTTATTTTTTCTGTGCTAAAGATCAAGGGGCTATATCCTTCTTCCGCCATTATGCATGCAGAGCTATAGGAGAATGGACCCTCTGGGACAAGTCTAATATCCGGTACACTGCTGTCTACCAGAGCCTTATTATAAAAAGCTTTCTACTCTAGCCAAGCTGTGAAAAAGCTCAAGCTGTAGTGGCTGCAAAATGAGCAACTTTGATTATGCAGTCCCCATCAAGAGTAAGGCTATAAGTTAGCAAATTGAATTCCTGAGAAGAACTATTCATCAAATAAATCTCAATACCAACTGTTTTCAAGGAGATTACAACCCATTTTAGGGCAGTAAGAAAAGATGATGTGTTTGATGGAGAGTTTGCTCTTGACTGTATCTTTTACTTGTAAAAATTAGAGCTAAGTGAATTTTTTCATGAATATTAAATCAAATGACTTTCAGAAGGACCACAAGTATTTAGGAGCTCAAATGAGTGAACAGTTTGTGCCAGAAACATAAGAAATATTATTTTAACACATTCAAACAAGCAAAAATTAAATTCTTCATTTTTAAAATACCAGAAAAAAACCTATTTGCTTTCTTCATCAAAATGAACTTTTTTGACTTCAGCTTTGAACTGAATGTAAATAAAAAGTCGTGTGCCTTATTTTAGGGGACTCCAAGGTACAGAAAAATCCTGCTGCAATCAGTATGTTTATGAGATCTTATTTCAAAATGTTGATTGAAGAAAAAACTAGTATATTCTAAATGGTGTTTTAAAGAACACATTATTATGACATTGATATATCTTGATATTTTCATAATGGTTAATATAATTTTTAAAAATCTGCCTGTAGTTGAAGAGAAGCCACTCTTCCTTCTGCACTAACTGAAGATCTTTTCCAAATGATGGAAGAGGTGAAACTCTTGCTTTCTCAAGGAGAGCAGTTTTATGTAAGATGACATAAACCTCCCATTTTCAGGGGTTTTATTTTATACAGTTCCTGTCTGTACTGACACACGTGAGCCATTTTCTGAAACAAGTGTGACAATGCCTTATTGTGACCACCACATGCTATATGAGGAGTTCCTTGGTAGGATTTGAATTGTAAAAGTAATGGTTAGAATCTAGAAGGATGTAGATGCTACAATACAGAGAATTACAGCACCTCTGTGTTGGCCTTGTTCTAGTGCATGTCACCCTTTGCAAAGTGTGTGGAAGATTAAGTGATGCAGCAGGCAATGTGTTGAAAAAAAGCACCAAATTGCAAGCAAATCAAAGGAGGAGACACCCAAAATTAGTTTGCAGGAAAACGTTGAGGATTTTGTTTTCTGTAGGTCTTCCTTTTTTCCTGATCACTGGCTTCCAGTTCTCTCCGGGATAAGTGCCCATCATTCCTCAGCATTTCCTAAAGACTAGACTATGCCCTTCTCTATTCAATGCATGTGTTCCTGTGAATTCCACTCCACGGGACAAAGTACCAGGAAAAGCCTCTTCAGAGGTTTCACCCACTATTAGAAGCAGTAGGTCTTCAGAAGCCCACAAAATTCCATTCTCAAAGGCATATATTTTACCACGTTGCCAATGAGAAGGCTGATTGCTGTAGTGTTTTGAAAACTTTTATCTAACCTATATTTATTAATGGTCAGTTTGTGATTTGGTGGGGGGTTTTTTGTTTGTTTTGGGGTTTTTTTTGGTTGTTTTTTTTTGTTGTTGTTGTTGTTGTTGGTTTTTTTTGAGAGTTACAGTCTTCGGCTTCTTTATGTAGTGTTTATTGCCATTGCATATTCATACATAGAAATCATATTTACCCACACCCCTTATTCTGGTGAGCCTTGTCAAGTTTCTTTAACTTTTCCCATATAAGAAAGAGTAGTAATAACCACTGTAATGCATTTTCAGTGTTCCTTTTTCAGTTGTAATTGACCTTTTTAAACAGCAATGTCCTAAATGGCAATCAGGATCGTGGATGGGATGATTAAAAAAAGGAGCTATAGAATGAGAAACACAAAACTTAGGAAGGGAGGTTTTCCACATAGCTTTACTGCAATTTTATGATTGTCTTCTCTGGACAGACCTTTAAGCTCACACGTCTGTGAGAGACATCTCCTCTCTGACACGGAGGAAGGCTTTTTGCAAGCACTTTAGCCACTCTCTAAAAGTTCATTAAACTGTTAATTGAATCCAATCCATATTATAAAAAGCCTCTGTTTTCACTTCTGTTTCAGTCAAATAGAACTCCAGCTTTTCCTGCTTCCAGATTATAAATTGCCTAGTCATTGAAGCATCAGAGAGGCAACAGGGAGGATGCAGTTTTTCATTTTGTCCCATAGCCTGTGCTGGAAGGAACAGCTTCAGGTCCTAAAATCTTTTGCCTACCCATGGAGAGGTAAGTGCAGAAAAACATTAAGCAAAGCTATTCCTAAGGCAATTTAGCTCTTTGTTTATTGAATGGTTGAAATAATAGAGTACATTACGCAGAAGGGCCTTAATTGATATACCGAGGCATTATATCTCAGTGCCACAACTCAGTCTCACCCTCCAATACAGGCTGATGCGGGTGTCACTTACGTAGTGAGCTTTCTGCCTTATCATCTGGTCTTGAAATACGACTTTGAGAACAAAAAGGTTTGAAAATAACTTTGAGAGTGAATTAAAAGGGATGAATCCAAGTCTGTTGAAGTTTTATTCAGCAGGGAATAGCTTATGAACAAATTTAATGGTCCTGCCTGCAATCACTTCATACTTTTTTGGTAAATATCTATGGGTTTTTTTTTTATGGAATTCCTTCCTAATTTATTAAGTGTGTTGGTGAATTTTTGTTTTGTTATTTACTTGAACAAAAAGAATGACTTGCATGGAAAATTTTGTCATCTGGTTTGGGAAGGCAGTCCATGGTCCCAGGATGGTTTTTCATATTTTTCTTTCACTTCATCCTTTCATCACAGAAAAGGAAAAAATACTATCATACTATCTCTTGGATGATACTTCTTTCTTCATGTATTATGTGTAAGGATTATTTTCTATTTTTCTGCTGTGTCTGTGCAAGGATATTGAGCAAAAGCTATTAAAATAATATAAAAAATGAATACTTAAGATACTAGTACTGCATTAATCCTTATTTGAGTAGTTTATTGGGCGAATGAATGCTGAACATAGCTAGGTATTTTTCCTTTGCTTTGAAAACAAATACTTGCTTCAGTTTCAGCTAAAGTAGGCATGAGGCAGAAAAACACTTTACAGGCATGAGAAAGAATTGTTTACAGGTTTAAGTCTCTTCAACACTGCAGTCCTACTCATAGCGTGTATCTCTTCTTGTTTTCAGAATTACAGTGCAGCATTGGGACAAGTTGAGAACTAAGCTAACACTGTAGTGACGTTTTTCTTCAAAACAAATACATATATAAAGAAAACTAATGATGGAGGGGCCAAACCAATATGTATGGTTTCATGCTTCAGTACATTTCACACAAAAAAGAGACAGTAAATGTAGAGTTTTTGTATGAAACTTGCATGTTTCAACAGGTATGATGTGACAACTGATGAATCTTAGCCATCAGAGATGGTTTGGTAGGAAAGATCCAGCTGGAGATGCTGATGCCCAGAAACTGAGAAAATAAGATCTAATTTGTAATCTCTTTTCCCTAAGTGGCTGCAGAGTTATGAGTTATGTATGGAATATCAGTTTTGTCAGATTAAAATTCATCTAGGTTACAAATATTTTAAGACAAATCTCAAGGTCTCTCTTACAATGTCTCAAAATCTTCCCAGACATAATTTTCAGGAGGAGAATAATAAACAATACATGCATTGGCTAATACATTTACTGGCAGGGATGCACTCTGCAGGAGTGAGATGCATGCCTTCCCAATTGCCACTATAGAGTGTGTAAGTACACTGACAGGTGAGACACATTAAAAAAACCCAACCAAACAAGCCAAAATGTGGTTTTTCATTTTACATAGACATTCTACACTAAAATTGCCTGCACTCTGAAAACAAACACATACACTGTTGTTTCAAGCTCTAATTCACATCCAGGTAGCCCTGCTGCTGTTGAAAATAGTTTCCTGTTCTTACCAGAGAAAACATTTCTATAACAAAGAAAACATGTTTCTATTAGAGAAAGCAAAGGACACTGTATTCTACTATGGATAATTAACAAAACATTTATTTTTAAAAACTGATGGTAATTTACAGATCTATTCACATTTTAAATGGCTCTTATTAAAAAAAATGCACTAAATTATTTTATATATCCCATGAAGCAGTTGTGATCGATTATACAGGAAGACTTACTCTGCTGCAGTTTGCTGGTATGCACATGAAGTTGACAGAGCTAGACTGAACTAAAAACTGCAATTGAACCGAGGAAAAGTAATCATAAGAGACAGCATTGCAATAACAATGCAGGAAATCTCAATGAGAAACTGTGCATAAGCGACAGATGACTTTATTTAAAGATTAAATGAAACTTGAAAAACACTGTGGTCCTCCCAGATCACTCTCTCATACTCACATGCTCACAAACACCAAGATGGTGGTATCCAGGTCATCTGTCTAAGAGAAGATGGGAGATGAGACACCAGTTTGTGGGTTGTCCTCTTGATGTTTTTGGATTCTTCTTAGCTTAATAACCATACACTTTCCTTGGATGGGGCTTTTTGTTCCTTTAGAAAATAACCACAATAACTCTCTTCACCCTGTCCCACCTCAGTGAGCACCAGGATTTAATCATTGTCTTCTGTGTCTCCATCTGAATGCCGTGTGAAGTCCAGCCTAAATGTGCGATAGGATTTTAATGATCTGCTAATGGACATGCATCTGTGCCTGCTCATCATGTAGCTTTTTCCTGTCTTTATCTTCCTGGTGTTTCCACAGCTTCCTGGTGTTTTCTCAGCCATTGTCCATTCATACTAATTTTAACATTTGTATTAAAATTCTCTACATAATTAAACTGTAACTCTAACACATTTACTGTGTCCCTCCTTTCTGGCGTGTGAGCTCTATGAAATCAAGTTCATGGAACTTGGATGCCAATTTAATTACTTTAGGCCTTTCGTGATTCTTACAACATCAATATTTAGAATCTAGAAGTAAGAAATTACAGCAAACCTTTCTTGCTTTTCTTGTTCTTCTTGCTTTTCTTGTTTTTCCTGCTAACCTTTAGGCTGCATGAATAACAGGATGCATGCCCACAGTCAAACTGTCATGAAACTGTTCAACAAACGATAATTGTGTCTGGGGAGACAACGTTAATTTTGATCAAACACATACTGAAGAAACTGGCTGTTTTGTCAAGAATTTTTCCTATGTATTATTCAGAGCAAAACCACTTCTAGTGTATTTTTGGATGTATTGGGCTATTTCTGTGACTGGTACTTTCATTTATAGCATGGCCAGCGTGCTGTACAGATGTCTTATTGTAGATGAGAAATAGAACTCTATTTCTGTTCAAGAAAGTCCATTCAGAACAAGTACCATACTCAGTTCATGCCCATGTTTAGCCTGTCCTAACATATTGTATAGGACACAGGTGGAAAGAGGAAATATTGAGACTTAAAGAATCTTCCATCTGTTCTAAATTCTTTGACAAAGCCAGAAACCACAGTAATTGCTCAGATTGTACAGTCCAGTACCAGAAGACTGTCACTAGCCTTGCATTCCCAGAATATAAACAGTCTTTCAGACTTTTGACTTTTATTTTTAGTTAAAAAGATAAAAAACATGGATTTCTTTGTATATATAGATGTATTTGGAAACAACAGTAATGCTTGAATTGAGGCCCTTTTCTTTTGAAAGAGGCTTTTTGCCTGTACAATTTACTTTTCCTTTCTCAATACACCACTACCAAATGTACTGATTTTCTGCAATGTACTGCAGAGCCTCTTTCATCCCTTCCCCCAGATACAAGAGAAACTGTGCTGCTAGTGCATGATGTATATTTTGGGACTTTATTTGATACCTGGAACTTTGGAGGAATGAAATTTCATTCAAAGAATGAGAAATGTATTGCTATTTTGTTGATGAGATTCTTACTTAAAGAACTGTAAGGGCACAGGCTAGTCACCTGTTCAATTCCGTAAATCTAAATAAGTAAAATAAAATTTTAAAAAAATAGTCTAAACATGCCACTACAGTTTCAGAAAATCCTTCATGTACATTCTGGGTCTAAAGATGCAAGCCAAACAAGCACTTTTTTCTTTTCAGCTACATATGCTCAATTCAAGCATCAAGCACGACCAAGTCTGCCACAGTATAGGTATTACATGCATTCATACATATATTATTTTCAAATAATGCACTACTAATAAATACTTATTACTGTCCCTGTTTAGTGCGTATATGTTGCATAAATGTAGTCTGTAAGTATTCGCATTCAATTTCATCAGTACAAATCTGAGCTGTGAATTCCAGATCTAAATAAATAATTATTAAATTGGAAGCAAATTAGTACTTGACAAGAGATAAACAGATTTTATGTTTTTACGTCGTTATGCCATTTAAGTGGCTTTATATGTTAATTGAATACCAAAGTTTTTTTATTTACTGCTATATTGATTGCTGTTACTTTATAGCTTGTCATGAAGCATCTCTTGGAGATCTTTGAAAAATAGCCAAGGATAATTTAAAATCAATTAGCTGAATAGAGAATAATTATCCTTTTTCCTGTCTAGAAAATAAGGTTCTGCAACCATGGAAATGCATCATGTTTTGTAACTACAATCTATCTTTAGAAATGGAATGCTAGTCACACAAGCAGGGAAAAAGAAATTTGATCAAGGATAATTTTATAATATTAATTTATTGGATGACTCCTCTTAGATCTGTTGTGAAAAGTCAGATGATGAAACATAAACACTGTCCAAACTGATGCTGGCATCTGATCTGTAAAGATATGTTTTGCTTTAAGAGGGCACTCTTTTCTTGCCATGCTCTCAAAGCTTGATGTTGTTTCTACATGTGATGTAACCTAACACAACTACCTGATCATAAATTGTAAGTGGAAACTTTTTTTTTGTGGTATCACCTGCTCTATAAGGTGGTGACAACCGCATTTTGGAGAAGTAGATATCTATAAGAAAAAGAAGTAACTTTTGTTTAAAAATCTCTGCAAGGAGTTTGTTATTGCAAATTTTATATTAATGCACTTCTCTATAAAAATTTTCCGGAGTAAAATGAGAAATAGGTATGTAATACAAAGGGTAGAAGTAAACTCAGGTTTAAATATGCAGTGAGATTTCCTTTCTACCTCTTCCTAAAAAAAAAAAAAA
>VZRR01000322.1:1333419-1383647 GCA_013398015.1 Oreocharis arfaki
GAAACAAAAAAAAGAGCAAAAGTTGAAGTAAATACAGTTACACACATAAGACAAAATACAATATCTTTTTAATGGTCTGATCTCATAGTAATAAACCTTGAAAAATCATTATTCCAGATTTCCAGGATTGTACATCAGTTCCAGCTCTAGGCTTGAAGTTCAGACTGTTAGAATGAATAGGTGTTAAGGCATCTCCGAACTGTAAAACACAGTTGTATTCATCCATTGAGCCACAGCAGGATGTGTGTGAAAAACACACGTGTGAAAATGTGTATTTAATGGAACCCACACATATAAATCTTTCAAATACAAATAGAAAAGAAAAAACCCTCTTGTGTATATTCCTAAATTAAATCTATATAAAATGGAATCAGACCGAGAGGATGTATTAGTAAGCTAAAGTGAAATGCATTACAGGAATGCTACAATTTCACTAGAAAGAGAAAGAATAAATTCTGGAAATTTAGATTCAAGGCAAATCTTAATAGAAATCTAAGCCTCAGAAGGACGCAGCTAATGCACTCAGATAACCTTAACTCTGCCCATTAGGAATCCTTTTAAACAATCAGGCAATTATTTTCCTGTAATTGTTTTTGCACAGTCCAATTAGATGAAACCATTCCTGTTAGATTGTTTTCATTTTTATTTTCTCTTATAGTGTCACTACAGTGTGAAATTAATGTTTCCCATATCACTCTGCATCTTAAGTCTTGTTTACACATGGGAAAGTTTTGGAAAAAAAAAATAAATCTCTCTATTGATGACACCAATTCAACTGAGCAAACGCTGGCAGCACTGACAAAAGTCTTAGACAGCTCACTGACTGCCAGCATCATTTCAGTCCTGCCTTAGTTAGGCTTGCTCCCAGCTGGGAGACCTGGCACTATGTTGAAAAGGGTGCTTATTGTCTAGATCAGAGCTCTCTACTCTGCTCCATTTAATTGCTGCAAGATGTCCTTTTTAGATAGGTGCCCTCAAAGTTGTTGCCAGACTGGAGATGAGTGTGAGACAATTTGAATAGTTTGGGCAACATAAAGAAAAACCTTAGCCTGCCTGAGTTTTTGAAAGTCTTGGGGATAGGTATACACTCTTAAATGGAACATGATCTTTTTCTGTCCTGCCTTTTTTTCCTGACATTACATTAACCTTTGAAGGAATCCATTAAGATTTCATGTTAAAGGTGATGGCATATTTCCCATTCAGACTGTTATGTACACTAGGAATGCAAGGCTTACATTCAGGCAGAGTACAAAGTAATTTTGATATTTCGTAGTAATCACCATAGAAATAACTACACTATGTCCTGGAAGCAGTTTAGTTAAACTGTTCTCTGAGCTTCCTATTTTAACTTGCTTCCTATCCCCACTGCTTTCGTCAGCTCATCACCCAGGATTGGATTCTCCTAAGCTTGGTTTGTCAGTGGGCTCCTTACTCTTTATTGTCCATAATTCCTCCATCCACTCAAGTTCCCACCAGAAGTTCATGTCACCCTGCAAAAAAACCCAACTTCTACTTGCCATTCATCCTTTTCTCTGTCCCAAAAAAGATGACATGGAAAGGACAGCATGCTTTTAAGGAATCATCCATATGTCATCCTTTCCATAAAGAAAGGATCCATCCTTTCCAACATGAGCGATTCTGTAAGCATGGAAAACAGATGACCTGAAGCTTTGTTGACTTTTTTAGGATGCCATTACAAATGCACTTGCCTATTTTTGACTTCTGTACCTGCATTTGTGTGTCATAGCTCCCTGGGTTGGTTTGACACAGCAACATGTGTTTCATAGCCATGGGATGAATTTCAGAACTTACAGGACTCACAAGAAAGTTTTCATTCTGATGTTTGCAGTGAGTATCCAAGTTTTCCAATTTGTTGAGCTTTCCTAATTGCTGTCCTTTTTATGGTGTGGATCAGGTTTTAACATCATTGACTATGCCAAGAAATCTTTAATTCCACCATTTGTGTCCTATAGACTTAAATTGTCTGTTCTTACATTGAATGATGTAAGTATGCATGCCATAATAAAACTAACTATAAAAATTCTTTCAACTGTTTTAAAGTTCACTTTCCTAAACAAAAATAATAGATAGAACACTTTTATTTCCAGCAGCTAGAACTAAGGAGTACAATTTACCAAAATTTTCCATGAATGATAGATGTAATTAAGTGGATTTGTGTTCTGCATACACACACTTTGACCATATTTGTCTCAGTTTTTCCTCATGTCCTCTATGATCTCAGTCCTCTTTTCTGATGTGAACTTCCAGTTTTCCTCTATGTCTCAAATAGTCTATCACAGTAACCTCATCTCCCTGGAATGTTACTGCCTACACAAGAGAGAGAACTATGCCAAGCTGATTTTCAACATCTTGTGTTGACAGCCCACTTGTGCTGATTGGTCAGAGACAACAGATAACCCTTTAGTTTGTACTGCTTTTTAAAAATCATTTTCTTACGCTGAGCTCTTTAAGTCTCCTCAAACACAGATACTGTTTTTCACAAATCTTGTATAAGCTTCACAACTGGGAAATTTCTAAACCCCTGTTAAGTCTAGCCAGTTGAAACCAGGCAATGATTTGAGAAAAAAAAACCAAGTTGGGAAAGTGACAGGCAGACAAACAGCTGAATTGCTGGAGTCCTGGGAATGTGAGTGGATTCTCTGTACTCACCTTTCAGCATAGCTTCTCTTTCACTCTGTGTGTGAGATGGGAGGACGTAGGGTATGGTTCTACACCAGCTTAAACAAAGACAGCAACAAACAGAGTGATCCAATTGCTGACCATTTGTTCTTGTATGACCTCATGGCAGAACTTATGGTCTGGTTTTGAAAACACCTGGTCCATCTGGAAGCAATTTTTAGTATTAAAGAAAACAAACAAACAAATGAACGCTCCCCCCCCCCCAAAAAAAAAAAGAATAGTACATCCATTGTCTGCTAATTTTGTGGCCTTATACGTTAAGTCACACCTTTGTGTTCATCAGAGTGAGGGATGTGTGTACACATATATCCACGTGTGGATCTCATGGATAGGAATTCATCAACAGCTTTTTCTTTTGAGGGAGTGGCAAGGAAAAAAAAAAGAATGAGAGACAAACCAGTCTTTTCTAAACTGACTCATCCTTATTTGCAGTCAACAGAAAGAAAACTGAAGCTCCTAATCAGGAGAAAGGCCAGCATCCAGCTTTGTAGGGCTACTCCAAAGCGTGTATGACTGGAAGAAGAGAAAGTGAAGTTTAGGGGGAAATGCTGAGTGGGGGTGGTGGAGGGGTAGAGGGAGAAGGAAGGAGGGGGTTGTAGTTGAGACTTACGTGAATCAAGAGGGTCCTGAATTTAGTCCTTTACACAAGAAATGTTTTTGTTCTTACACGTAGCAGACTTGGGGTGACGAGAGCTTCTGAGTGGTCCTTGAACTGCTGTAACATTCTTTATATATTTTATATGTTTGAAAAAAGAAATTGTATTTTAAAATGTAGTTTTTTACTGTTACTCAGGTGAACTGATTGCTTAAAAATAAACATGCGTAGATAAGTTCTGTCTTTTGGTTTGACAAATTTAGCCCGATAAGTTACAATAGAAAAGCAACTGTCATTAGTGTTGTATAAAGAACAGTACTTGTTTCCAATACTCGAGATAAAACATACAAAAGGAAGCAAATCTCTTATCTGGTTAGCTACTTTAAAGCTCTGTGGCACAGTGTGTTATGCCCTAGCCATGTCCTTCCACAGCTTGTGATGACTGCACAGGATAGAAAATGCTCCAACATGATACACACTGCATCTAGTACTGGGTGGGGATTATTCATAACTGATCTGAGCTTTGTGAAAGCTGACTGTAAAAGCTGTTTGATTGTGTAAAGAAGTTTGAGATCTGACTCTTTTTGTCTCTCTTTCTCTTTTTTTTTTTTTTAATAGGTTGTTGTTTTTTTCATTTAAGACTTTGTGCTTTCTCTTCCCCATGGAAGCATTTGTGTTGGTTTATTTCATGACTCAGGTTTTCTTTAGCAGCGACAATCAAAAGGAAAAAACAGAGGAGGTAATGGCAATCTTTCCTTAGCTGCCTCTGTTTCACATTCTAATATGTTAAGATATATTTTAAGCTATTCTTATTTTTTTTTTTAAACTGGAAACAGTTCCCTTGTGCAAAGAGAATAAGCACTAATTGATTGTGTCATAAATAAACAAACTATCTCCAGACTCTTGCTATTTAACACTCCTTCAGCACCCTTGCCCTCAAATCTAACAACCAGCCTAAAACCTGGGAAATTTAATTGATCTTTTGAAGAATTTATACATAATTTGAAAACACCTGCATCTTAAAAAGGTGTTCAGAAGTTCTTGAAGCATTTGGAATAATGTTTTCAGAATGTTTTCAGAATGTGTAGTGCTTCGCAGGTGCCAGCTGAAGCAAGTTCTACAGGTATTAGTCTGAACAGTGTTCACCTTGTTTGTGCATTAAAGTAAGTCATTATAAGCCAAGGTACATGGACTGCATGCTGCTTAAATTGGACTTAAGGTCAAATGAATTGTACATATGCATAATATCCTAGAACTTTTTTCTTCTAATCTTTGCTCCAGCCAATGACTTGCAGATGTTTTATATGATCCTATCATATGTGGAAGCCAAAAGTAACTGCCTTGTGTTGCTATAATTCCAAAGTCAGATGTTTCCTTTCCTTGCAACATTATTAAATCTAAAAAAGAGGAACATGCTAAGAGTATTGCTGGAAGTTTTTTAATTGCAATTGCTGAATACATTAAAAACACACTATATATATGTGTGTATACATATGTAACTTACTAGAAATATCGAGATTTTTACTCAAGTTTACTGGTTTAAATTTGGGCAAAAGTACTAATTTTCAAAAATAAAATGAGTTATTAATGTTCACAGAAGCACAGCATGGCTGAGATTGGGATCTCTGAAGGTCATGGGGTCCAATCCCCTGCTCAAGGCAGGGCCTCCTTTATGTGGTTGCTCAGAACTATGTCTAGACCTGTTTCAAATATCTCCAAGGATGGTAACTCCATCACTCCGAACAATGTTTGCCATATCTTTTGCAGAATTAGTAAAATATAATTAACTGAAATTAAGAAAAAAAAGAGTGTCAAGAGCCTTGGGTGTTAATCTTAGCTCAGTCTCATTGCTGCATACCCTCTGCAAGTCTATTCATTTTTCTGTGCTTCTTCTGTTACTTTTTGAGGACTGTCTGTATTTGGATTGAAAACTATTTGGGAAAGGGGTCTGTCTCCCACATTTTTGCACAGTGGGCCTTATGATCTCAGTTCTTTAGCATAATCGCGCAATACTAATTGCAGATCTGCCCCTTTAGCTGACACCTTAATTGGAATATTAGGAGTAAGGGCCAACAACTTAACATTTAGAATTTGCCTAATAGCAGGTAAGATCCTTCTTAGGAGCTTCTTTGAAACCACTGAATCTGCTGCAGAAATACAACAGGACTGAAAAAACCCAAACCAAAGTGACTCAAGGATCACTGCCTATTGCCAATTTTCCTTGGGGAGCATAGATCCAAAGACAGACTGATACACTCTATACATTATATTACCTGGGTTCCCTGGGTGCTTACAAACTGCGAAGTGAGGAAGGCCAAGTATTGAATCCAGGAACAATAACCCCAAAATCAAGTGGTGCAGACTCAACTGTGGCTGTACTTTTCAAGAATTAGCTCCCACTAGAATAAACTGACCATATTTGTACTACCTACCTTGTCTGAAATTTTTCTGTGTCCATTATGATATTTTCCTCACTCAGAGAAAAAAATATGTTTTTACTTCAGAATATCTGCAGTAATGTGGGGTTGTATGGGCAGCCAAGACCAGGGTCAGATGAAACTTGGGGATACAAAATGGGGCAGTATCAGGGTACAAACCCTGTTATGGTACTATTGGAGGAGGTATTACAGGGGAGGAAAGAAATCTGGTGTAATCTCAACATGTGATGGCTTTTAGGAGCAGGTCTTGGTGTGAATTGTTCTTGCAAAGAAGGCAACATTTCACCAGCTCTGATAAGTAGAAGTGATCAAAGAATGCTGAAATTCCTCATTGTACTAAGCATATATGCATTAACCATGTATATAGTGGAAAACACAGGATCCCCAGCTACTTCCATCTATCAGCATGAATGCCAGTCTTTTTTACGCCTTTACTAGAGTCCCTGAATTATTTGGTTACATCACCATCATGTCATTCACCTGTTTGGTGCAGGAAGACTGTATGTTTTGCTGTGACATGGTTTAGCTTTCACACATGCACATTTTCTCTTGCATCCAAATATTGTTCAGCGTGGCAGTGTTCATTCCACTGGGAGTGCTTCTAATAAAACAAATTCAACTTGCTACGGTATTAACCTTGCAGAAACTTTTAATATTTACTAAAGCTACATATCTAAGTGATAGAATGACAGACTATCATGTGCCAGTTTCTCAGATGTTTTTGAGAAACAGGACCGTTATAACTACAAGGAAATACATGACATTTAGTATTTCATATCATTTTTTCTTTAAAAGAATGAACCTATCATTAACAAGAAAGCAGCCTACCTGTTTTGCTGACACAAAGCTACTGATGTGAATGTCCTGACCATAAGAATTTGAAGCTTAAACTTGTGGGATATCCAGAAATACATTAAAAAGGTATATGCACATGAATTTGCTTAGGTCACCTAACACTTTCCCATAATCTGAGGGTTACGTTACCTAAGAGAAATTTATAATGAAGTGTTACAACATCCCTCTATGCCTCAGCTTCCTTTCCTGGAAAATGAAAAAATGTGACATTTCATTTCTTTCAAATTAATTTGAGATCTACAGATTAGAAAAGGTAGCTAAGGAATTGCTGTTCCCAGAAAGTTCAGGGGTAGTCCAACCTCTATCACAGAATAGTACAATAAAGCAACTTACTCAGCATACTAGTCTATTTGCAGTCCTGATTGGGCCTCGATTTTTTTGGTGCCTGTTATGCTTTTCAGGGCCCTCACCAGCACAGGGTGACATCTATTGCAAGGTGTGGTAAAAGGTTTGGGGGTCACTCTGAGTAAGGGCTGTTTTATGTTCTGAGCTAGGTTTTCACCAGTCTAATAAAGCTTTCAGAGGACTTTTATTGTCATTCGTAGCTTTATTAGTCTTTTATCTGACTGTTGCTTTGGCCTTTCCCTTGATTGACTGTGCCTGTATCAAGAATGCCATGTCAGCTGAAATACTCTTCACTCTTTAATTGTAATGCTGCCTTTCAGGGAATAGAGTTTCCAGAGAGCAAGTCAGCTGCTGTTATAGCTAAACTTAATGCTTTGCTATAAACAGCTCCATGATCAGATTGTCTCAGATTATGTAGGATATTCTTGTGTCAAAATGCTTCACTCTTATTTGTTAATACAGGTATTATTACAATTGTCTCACAATGCTTTGCTTTCCAGAAGCATTGGGTTCTAATGGCCCATGGCTTGGAGGAAGCATGTTTACATATTTAGATAAGTAACATGGAGTTTGCAGGTGTCTAGAGTCAGAAACGTGGGTCCCATTGTTCTGCCACAATGTACACATCTTTCCTCACTACGGTTTCCTAAACACCAGCATGGAAGTCCCATAACCCAGGCAGAATGGCTGCTATCTTGCATGTATTTGGGACAGAGGACAGCTAATACCTTTGCAGTTAATTTCATAATTTATTTGGTGTTTGTTTACTAAACTTAAAATTATATAAACTTTATGTGAGAATTTATTGTTCAAATCTGTGTTAATCTTAATCTGAGGGCTGTGTGGGATGTGCTTCATTCCACTTGGTAGAACCAGCTGTTTAAACTGCTATAGCTGGCTGAAATTTATTTATTCATCACCTCTTCTCACAGGTGCTGAAGCCTCTGCCAGGACTCTCTCCATCAGCAGTTCTTGCTCTTCCTCCCCTCTCCTACTGGCTTCAGGCTCCAAGTCCACGTCAATTTGGGAGAGGACAGCTCCTACTGCTGCTCTACTCAAGGTATAAAACTTTGCTTCTATCCTTTCCATCAGACCAGCAAATTCTCAGTTCAACAGTGGGGAAGCCTCTGGGCTCTTCCAGGCTTCCCCCTGAGACCCAAAATTAGCTGACATGGACTCCTTTTTCTCCCTTGCCTTGGAAGAAATCGATCTTGGCACTGGTGGTGTCATATGTTGAAATGATAGAAAAATAGAAGATAATTTTGATTCTATAGATACACAATGTATTATGAGGATGGAGGTACTGGGTGACCTTTGTTAGTACATTTTTATGAGATTCCTGACTAGATTCAGTTAATGAGGCCAATTACATTATTTTAGCTGTTCTTTGCAGAAATCCAGACGAAAACCACTTTCGTATTGGACATTTTAGGAACAGTTCTTATCTTACATGACCTAACATTCCCTGATTTACAGTGCAGAGTGAGTAATGAAAGACCTTGAAGCAGGATATTCCTTCAGAAATGTGATGGAAATGATCATTATCCCATGATCTCAGGGACATCTCCAAAAGAGACATGAAGTCCTTGATTCTGAGGTTCCTGCCTGCATTTTTGCTGTGACAGAGAAATACTTAGGTCTGGGATTCACATACCAAATATGTTGATAAGGCAGGGTAGCCAGTGGGAAACAGCAAGTCAAGGAAGGATTTGAAACACCTCTTTGAGATGATTTGCTTTTGCCAAATGTGTATTTTAGAGCACATAATAAATGAGAGCAAAAGGTTTTATGTTCTTATATCTGCATTTACAGTCTTTTTTTTTTTTTTTTTAAACAGCATTTGATAGCTTTTTCTGTGACTTTGTCCACCGTTTGAATTAATGTAAACTTGAGTGCTCTTTGCTTGCCAACATATCTAGGGCCAGCTGGATGGCTTTCACCTCTGAAACTAGCTCATGAATGGTACCAAATGCATCTGTGTGTAAAACGACTTCCTTTGTATTTATTTTTTTTTATTTTGTGGATTTTCTATCTATTATTTTGAGCTCATCACTTGGCACTGTCATCTGATCTCCCTCAGTTCTTTCATTGAAATGACACATTAAATAAAATGCATTTGCATGGCAGCAGCAGGCACAAAGCAGCCCTCAAGGGGCTTACCAAGACAGGTTCAAAAATCATGTGGATGTGGCACTTGGGGATATGGTTTAGTGGTGAACACAATGGTGCAGGGTTAATTGTTGAACTCAGAGATCTTGGGGGTTTTTCCCAACCTGAGAAATCTGTGATTCTGTGATACACTGTGTCCACATGCATTACACGCTGATAGAAGCTCAGGTTGGTGTTCTCGGAAGGGGTCACCTCCTGAGACTGTGGGCAGCCTCAGCTCATGCTCAGCTCGGCTGGCTACAAACAGCAAGGCTGTACAGTGCTCCCAGACCCTGCAGCTGGAGCAGATGTGCAGCCTGGGTGCATGAGAGGAACGGGGCTTTACCTGGGGGTTGGGAAGCTGCAAAGGGAGTTGACTTAGAGCTGAGCTGTTTTTCAGACCTTGTTTCCTTTTTCTCCACCGAGCTTGTGCAATCCTTGCTTTAAAGCCCTTAAAGGGAGGGATTGCTCTGGAAATGCCAAAACAGGACGACATGAAGTGGCATTTGCAGACAGTGTAAGAGAAGACAACAAAATCTGTACATCTGTTGTTCACGAGAGTTTGATATTTTATTTCGATATATTCAAATTGCTATCACTGAGAAAAATTCAGACCCAGGCTGCTAACTTTGGTGACATAATTAACACGTGGATTTGGCCCAGCCATGTCAGTGTGATGAGATCATATGGGCAAAAACCTGAAGCAAGAGAGGGTGCTTTGAACACTTCATCAGTTTCCTACCAGTTGTATTAAACAGTACCAGTTGCTAGATTCTGCCCAACCCTACACTCATTTCTGTAATATTTACATTGTTAATTTGTCCACAATGCTAGTGTACTAGAGCAGAACTCTCTGGCTTAGTGGTTACTGGATACCAAAATTATGCCTGGGTTTTTTTTCATTCTGTCACTTAACAGGCAATGTTTTCCCATAGAAAAGCAAGAGCATTTTAGTAAACAAGCACCCTAAAATAAATGCTGTGCTAAAACACACACACAGAGGGGGGGAGAGAGAGGGAGAGAGAGATGCTAACCAAATTTTTCTTTTAAAGGCAATTCTTTCTTTCCTTGGGGAACAAGGCAGATCTAACAGGTGGAAGGTTATTAAAATCATAAGAAAGATGAGCAGGGCACAAATTTGTCCTGCAATATTGCACAAGATAATCAGAAAAATAGTACAGGTCAAATTCTTACATTGTTTGACCTCAGGAATTAAGGCAGGTGCAAACAGAAGTAGTGCTAAGATTTCAATATTTAGCTCTGTTTGGTATAGGTCACTTTTTCATTTAGCACAAACTATACTTTACTCAAAATTTGTGTGATTAATGCATTGATTTAGCTTCCCAATGTGCATTGCTGCTAGGCAGATTCAGATATTATTTATTTTTATTAGTTTATAATATGTCAATTTTTCTTGCTTATCTGTCAGCTCCCACAAAAATACATAAATCAAAAATATAGCAATGTGGACACTAACAAGGCATAATTATTGTAGGGTCTGTCCCCTTTTAAAGAAAAATACAATTACCTACCAATATGTTGCTGGGATTAGGTCAGAATTTGCATAATACTGACTCATATTTTCTTAACAATTTTAACATCAGACAATAGGTTTTGCAAATCTATATGCCTTTCCTGTTTTTCAGTTTTATTTTTCAGGCTAAAATAATAAGAAGCTCAGTCAAAACAAGATAATTATTGCAGTCTATCCCCACAGAAAACTTTAATTACTCCATGGCATGTTTCTAGGATTAGGTCAGATTTTTATAAGGCTGATTTTTTTAAAAATAACAATAGGCAATTAAGTCTGCCAAACTATAATTTATAACAGTTAAATTTATTCATTTTTCCACTGATAAATATTTAATAGAAAATAACTCAATCACTGCAGGAGATTAAAGAAGATTTGTACCTCAATATAATCTTAGAAAAACAGCACACAGTTTTCTGTTCTTGGCTGTAATACCAAATAGCATCAAGTTAAATGACAAGATGAAAATAGTTGAAAATTTTTAACTTCAGTGAAATAATAGCTGTTAATGTATAGGATTATAAAACCCCCAGTAGCAGACTATGTAACAAATAGATCCCTCCTGAAATACTGAAAACTATGGTTGGGATCTAGGGTTAAATAACCGTGATATATTTATAGAGGGCAAGGGATCACCATAAAATAAAGCAGCAAATAGTAAAGAAGTCAATGTAAAAGAGAGGCCGGGGATTTAAGGTATAGACATCATAAATTTTCATCGATATAAACAGTCCATGTACCTCAGGACCTGAGTTTTAGCTATAATTTCAGGTCTGACCTATAGGCTTTTGGTGTTCACAGTGCATGCACGATCAAGATGCCATCTGAGGAGGTGAAAAAAATGTTTCAGATCGGTGTGATTTACTCATTTAATCATCCCCAAATCCACCCCAAACACAACAATACTGTGTCGAATATCAGTACTTGAGAAGATTTTATTGTCCCACTAAATTACATTTAATTCTTACTATAACATCTCATATAAACAAGTATAGTGAATGATTTCCTCCCCAGTGTGTTCTTTGGGAGACAGGAAAAGACTGTTATATGGAATGCATAGATCTGGAAAAGGTCACCTTTTCTCTATCCCTCAGATCTCCAGAATGCGCACAGATACTTTCAGTAGCAATGGATGGTTTTCTTTTTCTGCTTTAAGGTGATATTTTCTGGTTTAAAATAATAATTATGAAACTACCACAAGGAACCATTTGAGGCTTTTAGCTTTTTACTAATTGCTCTGAAAGAGAATTCTAAATGATTTCCAAATGACTTAAATGATTTGGCTAAAGAGCATCTTATTACAAATGGGCTGAGTTGAAAACATTGTGTCAGCACTAAATGAGGCTTTTTTCCCCCCCTGCTTTTCTCTAATGGGCAGATCAGAACGTGTAAAGCACCCTTCCTGCAATGACTTTTAAATGGGCTTTGGATCAAGCCTTTATTTAGACAACGTTTTCTTTTTAATGTAATTTACCACACTGTGATATTTGCCATTACTGCATTCCTTGCAGAATTCCCTATCCTTCAAATCTGAAATCCTCCAAACAATGTGGGCAAACTTAACACCAGTTTGCAATAAATACCCATCCGACTTAGAGCAGATGACTTCAAACCTGTCAGTAGCCCTGCTTTGGTACTGATGACAGCTTGCAGAAGAATTTCTGGCTTGGGGACTGGTCCAGTAACCCTTAAGCAAGAGAGAAATCCTTACACGCGTGAATAATCACATTAGTTTCATCAAAACCAGTTGCATAAATTACGCAACTTGAGTAATAGCCTGCAAGGCGCAACTCAATGCCAGCCCGCCATTCACCCTCCCAAAATTCACTGTGTTATGCCAACATTTTTGAGATTCTGCGATGTTATTGAAGAGACCTCTGTCCTGTGTCTGTGCTAACGACACAGGCAAATGTGCAAAACAAGACTGTTTGACGCAAGTACTGTTTTTCAAATACTAAATATCAGGAAGAGATGCCCAACAGCTTTGTGGCTGAAGGGCAGAGCTTTCATTGAGTGCCACTAGGTTGCACTGTTGTATAGAGAACCAGCTCTCTCGTGCCGTGCTGCAGACGGGCAGCTTCATGCTGTGCCGAAGCTTGTAAATACTGTTTTACAGTTTTCACTAACAACAGAAGTATATGAGATCAAGAGAGGAAGACCGGCACTTGAAAATCTTTGCTTTCTCCTCAAAGGCAGGTCCAGGTCCTGGTTTCAGTTAGGTGTTTTTGTTCCGTGTAAGGTGCCCTGAAGATAACCACACTTTGGAATTGGATTTTTTTTTTCCCCTGGAGGGAGGAGAAGCTACTGGGGGACAGGTTTGGAAGGGCAAGCCAGACAGTTATTCTTGAAGAATTCTTGACTTGACACACATGCTCCTGGAGATCTGTCTAAAGCTGCAATGGGCCTTCCTATGCGCATAAACTCCAAACACATGCTTCGCCTTTCCTCCCCTGGTTTGGCACTGTTTGATGGCACAGACAATACAAAAGCACACATCAATTACTTCCCTATGTACATTACACACTGTGGGCAATCACAAACATTATATGCTGTTCACGTGTGAATAATTAATTACAGTTATATTATATAGTCATTCTTTCCACTACCATTGTCCAAAGTAAATTTTGCCTTTAAGAGTAATATGGTTTTAATTTAGGAAGCGGGGTTTCTTTAACCTATTTGACATTATGCAAACCATCTTAAAGGAGGTTTAATGCTATTTCCACTCTGTCTGCTAACATAGCTCCCCGCCCAAATGTGAGCTGTGTTTTATCAAGCAAATTACTTACAGAGGATTTGGTTCAAAAAGACATTCGGTTCATTCCTTCACCCATATTTACTCAGCTCTGGTGTAAATCTTTCTGTGTTTTGCTCTGTGGATTAGCACCTCTCTCATCCTCCCACTACCCCTCACTTTAGGGTAGTAAGCTGAGACAACAATAATGAGGAGCAGAGCTGGTGACTCTCTCCATCCTGAAGCTTTGGGAGGGAATAGGTCATTCCAAAGGACCTGAGTCTGTGCTGGGTTAGTTTAGTTTACTACAAGTCACACATTTGGGAACTATCTGCTTCAGGTTTTGAATCTTTCAGAAACAACGTTTCTGCCTGCTAATTAAATTCTTACTGCTCCAACACCAGAGAAGACAAGCGAGTTCTCCTTTAAAAGGGCACATAGATGAAAACAAACTTCACTGATTACAAGAACATGTGTTGCATGCAATTAACCCATTACTGGGCCCTGGAAAGGAGAAAGCTGATCTGAGGGGAAAAAAGGACAAAAAAGAAATTGAGAAACCCAGTAGGCTGAAACAGAATTTTATCTACTGGCCTTTTTAATTTGGGGCTGATCATTTTCCTAACGATCAGCTACAGTTGCCTCTTTTACTTTTTCTCAGATAAAGCTGATGATTCCACTGTGTTTCACCTAATATTAACATAAAACTAATATTTTTCCATAGGGTTACAAGCACTCACAGTCCTTTACTGCAGAAAATAATTGAAGTGAACAGACACAGCAAATATTCTGCAGTGGGTTTGCCTTCATATTTAATTGCACTTGTTTTCAGATACACACGTACAATTTCATGAGTATTTTACAGTCAGGCTGCCTTGCCTATGTATTTGCAGAAAGTGAATCTGCAGTTATATTGGCAAGTATTCTCGCATGAAAATTCAAATGTGCAAGTGTTTATCTTAAACTGGATGCTCATCCATCCAGGCAAACAAAAGACTTCTATAATCTTTCTGGCCAAATGTAACCGAGCACTGGGGACAGACTGCTGCATACTTGCAGAAAGTGATTTGTGCTCAGCCCTGGAACTTGCCCATTTCTCCTTGGAAAAAAAAAAGTGCTTGATTTGGCACAGCACATAGTCTAATATGTCCAGTTTGAATCATGAGATATGCTGTAATAAAACTACTTATAAGGGAGGGTATCTGCTTGCCCAGAACATTTTCTCTATTAGCATGGTATGAGTAAAATAAGGGGACATAGCAGAATTGTCTGTGCAGTTGGCAGAGGGAGGGAGAGTTTAATCCTTAGGATAAAAGGAATCTTCTTCAAGTTGTGTTTATTTCAGTACGAGCTGCACATGAATGCAAGTATCTGTGTTTACAGTTTTCTTCATAGGAACAAGACCTTAGTTAGAAATAGCTAAAAGAACACACCATTTTGGCTGCCACATTGCTGACACCGGTCTTTGCAGAGCCAGGGTTTTATACTCACTTTGAGAAACCATTGCCCATAAAATAAACAGTAGCATTTTCTTTTCTTGGGAAAACACTACTCACTGTTTCTGTTTTCTGAATGTACGATAAATATGTTTTTATCTTCCTCCTCCTAAATTTCTTCCTTAAACAGACAGAGGCATCTTAAGGCAGCCTGTGTCTTAACGGTCACACAAGTTTTGTAGGTGAATGCACTTGCCCTAATACAAACAGAGAAGCAGAAGAAGCACATGTGTTCGCAGCCATGTTTATCCAGGGATCAGGCAGATGTCATGGCAAAGTCTTTGTCTGTATATACTGTACCAGAGGAGCCAGCTGTGGAGGACAAATCTGAGGTGATGAATACTCCTTCTTTACCCAAATGAAACTTCTGTAAATAAGCTTGTTTGCTTAGGTAGTGCATACATATATGCATATAAGGAAAGGCTGCACTCGTAGCACGCGTGTCTGTGCTGTCCTGCCAGATGGGATCCTGACTGTAAACACTACCCAGGCTGCAGCCTCTGCACATGAGCTCTTGTGCTGTTTGGAGCATGTTCAGCTGTTGTTATGAGTTCAAAACTGCATGCACCTTGTGGGAATGACTGAGATTTGAGCCTGGCCAAAAGGCAATATGGATGCAACTAGTTCAAGGCCCTGGGGTCTGAGAGCCCAGAAATACACCTTTCGAATGAGTGTAAGCTTATTCAGTGATTCTCTGTGTAAACAACAGACAGAAGACAGAGTAAACACACACACAAATACACACACATCATTCATTTTCTGTCTTTGAAAGAAATGTGAAGGGAACTTGTCATCCCACAATGATACAGAATTTGTGCTAATTAGTCTTCAAAAGCTAATGGATACTAGCAATGTATGGAAAACACATCTCAGAATACAATGGTTATGAGTTTGGACAACAGCTCCAGCAGTCATTGGTGAGCGTTTTTTATATAAAATGCTGGAATACATTTATAACAAGTGGATGCAGGATGTATATAACTAATTAAAGCAAAATGAATGGAGTAGATCATATCCATTCTCTAATACTTCCCAGTCATTTTGAAACAGTTTCTTTTTTCTGAAGGTAGTTTGTATTTATTATAATAATTCTCTATCTCTTTTGCTTTAATTTTCTTTTAATAGAAATAACTGATTGACTGTTAGAGAATTAGCTCAGGGAACCCTCCTTAGTTTGCACTCTTTTGTCTAACTAAACTAGAGGGCAAATTCAACCTGTGACTCTCTCACACAGTCATCATTAGATGAATGTGTTTTCACCTCATTTTTTAGAGCAAGTTTGTGTAGGATACAACTGCATTTTCATATTAGAATTCAAGAGGGCACATGTGTGTGTATACAGTGCTGTATATATTATGCATACAAAGTTATTGTTCAAAAGACTTCTATCATCTATTCCCTTGTAACACCTCTATACTTGAAACATGGTGCTGTAATGTGCCTGTACCAATCAGAAAACCGAGCGATCATAACCTCTTGCTTACATCTAAGCAAAAGATATTTCAACTGTCGCATCAACAGAGTAAATCCCATTTTATTGAGTATACTTGGAATATAAAAATGATAAATGCTAACAATTAGATGTGAGTCATGTGTGTTTTGCAGGGCTTTAGAGTCTGAGCATACAGGATTCTGTGAGTCTGACCTTCCAGAGTCATCCATGGCATATAGGGAAAGCTATGTAAGCAAGGTTATGGAAATGTGTGATTAACCCTTGCAAAGGTGGCCAGCAAAATGAATGCTTTTTGGCTCTCTCATTAATAACTGGTAGGTCTGACTCACTTGAATATTTATTCTCTCTTCATATAAAAAGAACCTGGAAAAGCATTGTTCTCTTAGAAATTCTATACACAAGTTTTTCTTTAAGATTTGGTCAATACAAGAGCAGACAAATATTATCACTGGAAATGATCCCCCAAAAACAGAACTATATTTCCAGGTCTAAAAAGACTTGACACACAGCTTGACCTGATCAAGGCACTTCTCAGGCCTGCTGCATACCGAGGACCAGTTATCCTTCTTTGTTACAAGACAGACAAACACCAAGGTCTTCTGATGTAAGTAGGAATACAGAGGACTCTCTGCCTTTTGTTTCTACTGATCTCATGTGTCACTAGCTTGTTCTGCTTGTGACCATCAGCAGAACAGAAAAGACATCTAGATGCTAGGCTTAAAAAACCATCTACATACCTGGTAATAGTCTGTTATTAACAAGAAGTACATTCGATGAAATTTGAGAGAAAAATACTGAGAAATTTGCCTGTCTCACTGTAGGGAACCTTGGATACTGTCCTTGGATGTTGTTAAGATTTTTTTAGTTCTGTATTATCCACAGACCCATTCTGTGAAAATTTAATAATGCAGATCTTTATGTTTCATTCACTGCTAGAAAGCAGAAGGATTTTTCTGTTGTCTTCCTCTTCTGACTGTAAAGCTGTTTCAGCGCAATGTGTCACATTAGTGACAAAATAGGAGAGCTAGCTGTTAAAACAGAGAGGGTAGGAAATCCCTTTATGTACTAGCCTGCTAAGATTTTGCTAATTAAGCAAACCCAATACCTCAGCTCCTTGCATTTAGCCAAAGAGGGGAAAGCCGTATATATTCCTTCCTTTCCCCTAAACTCTGGTTTTGTACCTTCTGTGAATGTGAGTCCCCATTTATAGTTTACCAAGCAGAAGCACAATGCCATGATGTGAATTCTCAGTTTTGCTACTGTCTACAAATTCTTTTGGTTTGTGTGTTATTATCCATGCTTGACCCATAGAAGAAATAGGAGTCAGAGTCCCTTCTGATCTGAAAGGCCTGGCTCAAGTTGTAAGGATGCATGACTTCAACACATTCTGCATCACAGCCCAAATGGCAGATGTTCTCTTAAAACGCACGACTTTTAAGTCCTGCATTTAGAAAAAGTGAAACCTTAACGAGTGTCTTTAATTTCACCCTCTGGGGCCTGCCAGGCAAGCAGCTGCTGAGACACTTATGCTGCTGCCACCAGGCTGGGAAGGGGAAGCCCCATGAGCAGGCACTGGCTCAAGTCTGCAGCTTGCTCATTGGCCTCTGAGCACATGCGAGAAAAACCTCGGATTATTCCAACAGACCACAGATACTTCCAAAATACAGACAGCTGAAGGACTGTAGTGTTCCTGTACTTAAAGTCACTGCTCCAGCTGAACCATGCTCCTCTCACAGCTGAGACAGCGTTTCGCTGTGTCTGAAGTGGCAGATTGGCTGTCTGCAGTGTCTGACAAAAATGTATCAGGTGTCCAGTTTAAGCCACTGGTTATGTCCTGAAACAGGGATTTCTCCGACCATTTTGGCATTTTGAGAAAAAATTTACACAAGCAGGAATCCAACTCTCTTTTGGAATGCACCCAAACTCAATTAGCAAAATCTTGCCAGGCCAGAGAATAAGGGTGTAACGACTGAGACATGGACCCAGACCGGCAGGGAATCCGAGACATTTATTTAGAGAAACAAACTAGTTTTATATACTTCTTCAAGACCCACTATTTCCTTATATAGTATTTTTCCACTAAGCAACCTATCACACATTGCCATTTCAGTTACACACTATCTAAATATCCTTACATGGGGGTGATCATATGCTGTCCTCCCATCCGGCACCTTCCAACGGGCTCCTCTCTGCAGGGCTCTGCCATGTGGCATCTCTTTCCCCCAAGGTCAAGCAGAGACAAGCTTCTTTGTCTGGTCATGGCATTCTGCAGGCACATTCCACAGCACACAGTTCAATTCCATCCTATCTCTTCCCCCATATGGGTTTTTTTTTATCCCACTCTCTTTCTATTGATAGCTCATCTGAAGATGTTTTCTGTCTTGTGGGGATTAAGATGCATGGCTGGTGGGAATCAGGTGGGGGAGGTAATGGATGCAAAAAAAGTGGGATTTCTTGTTAAGCAATGGGTTGGGATGAGAAGATGCTTGATACAGACTCCAATTTGACTTCCTAGTGAAAGACTTTTTTCATTAATAGCTACATGTGGACTAACTGTATCTCCTTTTCTAGATGTCCCTTTTTCATGCTAATGTTCTATACCAATGAGTATAAATGATTAATCAGTTTTCCTTAACCACCTCAACATATCTTATCTTGAAATTGAAATGCCTACAGCCAAATTTATTTCAATGCTGACCCCTACCCTTTTCAACATACCTTATTTTGAAGCCTAATATGCCTTTTCTCATGGATTTTATTTATAGGCTTTATTTTCTATCATATGCTTTCGAAAAAATACCGGATGCCCTTTTGCATCTCCAGTTCTCCTAATTTCATAGGTGCATCTTGATGCACACAGAAGATACAGGATTTGAGCAAGATTCCACAGGAAATCAAGATTAAAAAAATCAAGCTTTCAGACATCCAAAACTAGTATCTGGCATTATTCTGTTTGGAAGCTGGCCTAGTGTAACATTTTATGTAAAGAGTTATAATCTTTGCTGTTCAGAGGGAAGCTCAAAAGCCCCTGAAGCCTATGCTTGTGTGTACACTGCTGGCCCATAGTGTGTGTGTGTGTGTGTGTGTGCCTATCCCCAGGGAACGGGGGGGAAGTTATTAGTTAGGCATAATAAAGTATTCAGGCTGGAAAACAGACACCTTTCTAGAAGGAACAGCATAGGGAAGAACTGATGAGGGGTTTGGATGAAAGAACTTTGTATGAATGTAAATATGACTACAAGGTATAGGATGACTGGAAATTGTGGAAACACCCTGTGGAGTCTTATAAATAGTGTTGTCAGAATATGTAGTGTTAATGGAGGCTTTGTGATCAATGCTAATCAGTGAGGGGGATGTAAAAGGTATTTTTTTCCTTAAAAAAGGGAAGCACACTAGAAATTAGGTTTAAAAGTTCATATTTCTTTGACAAGATCTGTTTTTCATGAAACTGGTTGACTTTGATTGTGCTACCATCCCTTGATTCTTTAATGGCTTCATATTCTATCAGCATTTCAATGACTTTGAAAAGTACTAATTGTACAATAACCTGTCTAGCACAGTCATGTCTACTCCTTAAAAAACTTTCTTTTTCTTTTCTTTTAAAATTACTCTAAGCTCTAAAAATGTTCTTTTTTTTTTTCCTAAAGAAAAATATATAGGGAAGTTTGGGAGTATTTTTTTTGTCTGTATTCAGCTTGTGGAGCCAGGCTTCCAGTGCCCTGTTAGTTATCCAAAACCTTTCCTTTAGCAAGGTGAGACTTCCAGTCTGAAGAGATTTGAGAATGCACTTTCAGTCTCTAAGGAAATAGGTGTATAAGCTTGATAAAAACCCCTATGTGAGAACTGCAGCCTTGGACTGAGTCCCCTGAGGGAAATGTTTCCTCCAGTTCATGTACCCCTACTTAGTGTTAGAAGTTTTTGAGTGAAGATCAATAACCTGCAGCTAAACCTGAGGAGTTTGGCTTTGTATCAGGTTTTGTTCTGTGTACTGAAAATCAAGAATCTGGCTGTGGAGCATGGAATACATCAGATAAATATGGATTTTATTTTACTTTACTGTTATTAGGAAAAACCTTGCCTTTCTCTGTCCAGTCTAATTTGGATCAGTAATCAGAGTCTAAATTACTGTTAGTGCTGCTGTTTGGGTTTCTTTGTCTTCATTCACTCCTAACACTTCCAGTGCGCAGCTAAATAGAGCCCTCATATGCTGAAAGCATTTGGAAAAGCTCATACATCATTCATCCAGAGAGGAGAAATGAAGTAAGAAGGAAAGGAGTGGAGTGTCTTTGTTTCTTCCCAAGGACTGAACACAGTACTGAAAGACTGATAATAAGGTTACCATTTAGACAGACACATTATTAGAAATGCAAATTTAGACAAGGAAATGCTGAATATCTCTCATTCTAAAAAGTCATTTTTCCTAGATTTACTTACGAATTCGTTAGAAATGTAATCCCATTAATAACACTACTGGTTCTTATGGATGGCAATGACAAAATACAAAAGAAGACTTTCAGACCTTCTTTTTAAGGAATGCAGCCATCTTTTCACCCATGTATTCAGTGTTCTCATTCAGAAAAGATGCATTTATATCATCATATGGCAGAGCCTTGGCAATAATTACATCTCAATTGCCAGGATATACTTACAGTGGGTGGCTCTGGCTCTGAACACTCAATTAAATGCATTTTTTTCCTACAGGGTCCCTGTGGTACATTAAGTTTTACTGATACCTGATAGCTTCAGCATCTCTAAGGAAACTGGCCTTGATTTTATTAACCTAAAAGATTGAAGAACAAAAGGCGTGTATTGATGACAGGTTAAAAATTCTTTAACAAAGGTGTCTTAATTGCTTTCTTATTTCCCTTAGTATTTGCTGTGGTAGCCTCTACTGATCATTCAAAAGGATTTTATATTTGGACTCAGTAGTTTTCTGAGTGATGTCTTGAAAGGTTTCATAGTTGTTGGGGGCTTTTGGGTTCGGTTTTTTTCCAGGGTTTTTTTTTTTTTTTTTGGTCAAGAACGATTTGAACAATGTGTTAGAGGTTAGGACCTTTCCCTATGTCTTTGAAAATCACCTGATTGTCTGCCACACTCCATCTCTCTGTCAGAGTGACTATTAAAGCTAAAGTAGTGTGTAGTGATACATACGTGATAACCAACAACTTTGGCCTAAGAGCTTATCTGTTTACGGTGTCAAATGCTATCTGATAATCAATATAGCTGCTCTTGTGCTATGTGTCCCTGTTTCTGGAGGCGTGACTGTTTGCAGATGCAGGTTCTGCTTTCTATCCTTTTGCCTCTTGGTGGTTGTCAGCCTCCATATCTGTGTCTTTCAGCAGGTTTCATTAAAACCCATCTATAGCAGCCAGAAGAAACCTGCAGATTTGGAGGATCCCCAAGCCTTAGCGAGCTGTGTAAACTGTGTAAATCTATTTAAAGTTAAGAGTCTTATGAAAGAACCTCCAAACTTCTGCTCTGTATACTAGGGAATTGTGGATGAAAGAGATTTCTTTAAATGAATACGCTGCTGTTCTCAATTCTAGTGACTACCCTATAGTGGTCCTGCTTTTTTATCCTTATCATGCACCTCTGTTTTGCAGAATACAGACTAGGAGTCCTTTGTTCCCCAGAGATGGAAAAAATGCCAATAAATGACCCCAGGATAAATGGATGAGTTATAATCTTGCTGATTTTTAAGATGAAAATTAACAGGTGTGATAGTAAAAACATTTCTTTTTCTCCCCCTTTTGCAATTTTAAGGCACATCAGAAACCATGTGTATACTTACGAAAGTGAAAACATTTTATAGGGTTTTGTAGCAATAAATAACTTACAACAACACAGCCAACTCAGAGCAGGCAGTTTGAATGTCAAAGAAAACATTAGGTATTTCTGATATCACACCTCAGTGTGAGCAATTTGCAGTTTTATATATCTTTTTTCAAGTTTCATTGCTCCACTTAGAATCATGGAACCATTTACATTGAAAAGGACCTTTAAGATCATTGACTCCAGCCATTAACCTAAAACCAAGCCCACCACTAAGCCATGTCCCTAAGTGCCATGTCTACATATCTTTTAAATTCATCTGGGGATGCTGGCTCTACCACGTCCTTGAGCAACCTGTTCCAGTGCTTGACAACCCTCTCTGCGAAGAAAGTATTCCTGATATCCAATCTAAACCTCCCCTGGTGCAATTTGAGGCTGTTTCCTCTTGTCTTATTGATTGTTACTTGGGAGAAGAGACTGATCCCCACCTGGCCACAGCTGCCTTTCAGGTAGTTGTAGAGAATGATAAGGTCCACTCTGAGCATCCTTTCCCTCAGGCTAAACAACCCCAGCTCCCTCAGCAGCTCCTCATAAAACTTGCACTCCAGCCCCTTCTCCAGCTCCATTGCTCTTCTCTGGAAACACTCCAGCACCTCAATGTCTTTCTTGCAGTAAGGGGCCCAGAACTTTACACAGCATTTCTGGTGTGGCCTCACCAGTGCCCAGTAGAGGGGGACAATCCCTGCCCTGGTCCTGCTGGCCACTCTATTTCTGCTACAAGCCAGAATGCCGTTGGCCATCTTGGCCACTTGGGCACATTCGGGCTCATGTTCAGCTGCTGTTGACCAGCACCCCCAGCTTCTGCATTGCTGGGAAGCTTCCCAGCCACTCTGTAGCTCTACATGGCATTGGTGTGACCCAAGTTTAGGTCCCGGCATTTGCTTTGTTGAACATCATGCAATTAGCTTCAGCCCATCAATCCAGCCGATCCAAATCCTCTACAGAGCTGTTCTGCCCTCCAGCAGATCAAGAGTTTGGTACAACCTGGTATCATCTGCAAAGTGACTGAGGTTGCCCTTGATTCCCTTGCCCAGATCATTGGCAAAGATAATAACAGGACTGGCCTGAACACTGAGCCATGGGAACACCACTTGTGACTGGTTGCCAGCTGGATGTAATTCCTTTCACCTCTGCTGTCTGGGACTGGACATCCAGCCATTTTTTTACACAGTAAGCAGTGCACCATTCCAGACGGGGCCTAGAGACTACAATCTCCTCCCCGAGAAGCAATGTATCTCTCCACCCCTTTCTTCCTAATATGTCTCCCCTTCCCACAGTGTCCTGCCTCCCCTGCCCCTGGTCCTGGCCACTCCCTCGGGTTCTCCCTGTTGGCCCCTGTACCCCAGCTCAGGCCATGTACCGCCCCTGTGCCCTGAGACCACTGGCCTATGCTCTCTCTGTCCCCCCGCCTCCATACAAAACCCCAGACCCTTTCCCATTCCCCGTCTTCGCCTCTGGTCTTTAACTCTGGTGGCCATGTGGATAAAGGTCTCCTGAGGTCACCATGCAGAGACCATCTTCTCGTCTCTTTTGCTGCTGCCATGTTGCAGGAGCAGACGAAATCAGAGCAGGCCTATGGCTTCCCCAGCCACAGGCTCAGGGGGAGTGACCAGCCTTCAGAGGGGAGGTTGGAGCACAAGGACACTGACCCAGGCTTGGGCAGAGACGCTCTCCGGCCATCCTGCATGTGGCCTGCCATGCCACCGCAGCAGGCCACCTCAAACTCCAACACATTCCAAGCCATGAGCAGCCAGTTTCTCCAGGAGAGTGGTGTGGTGAACTGTGTCAAAGGCTTTAGTAAAGTCCAGGTAAACAAAACTGTGGATGTTGTCTTTCCCTCATCTGCTAAGTGGGTCACCTTGTCACAGAAGGAGGTCAGGCTGGTCAAGCAGGACCTGACATTTGCAAACCCAGGCTGGCTGTGCCTGATCCCATGGCTGTCCTGCACATTCCACGGGATGGTTTTCACGATTATCTCTCCATGGCCTTCCCTGGCACTTGCCTCCGGCTGAAAGGACTGTAGTTCCCTGGATCCTCTCAAGCTTTCTTGACTTAAATATTTCACCCCTTGCCTCTCTCTTTCTCTGTGTGTGGATGTTTCAAGTGCCAAAGAGATGACTGAGGAGCTGTTCAGGAGATACAGTGAAACATAAGGAATTCTCAAATTTGGAAAACATTCCATAAAACTCTAGAATAAATCTGTGTCCTCTGATCTCAACAGATCTGAGGCACAGGAGTCTGATTTGACCATGAATGATGCTGTGCCTTCCAAACTTTTGGACTTGGGAGCACTGCCCGTATGAGCTCTTCCCTTTAATAGACAGGTTCATTTGGGGAGACACTGGTCAGTGCATGGACTGTGTGTTACAGCTGGCTGTATCATGATGAAGCAGCTGGTGTGCTGAGAAGGTTTGCCGTGTTGTGTAAGTAACAGAAAATTAATTCCCTGAACAAAGGTGTGTTGTATCCTTTACCAATGCAGCTTTAAGGTCTTCTTTTTAATGCAAAAATAGAAGTGTTTTGCCTTGCAGCAGAGCTGTCTTTCTTCAGGGCTGGGGAATCCTTCTCTTCCTCACTTTGAGAGTGTTGCTTATTTGGTCCCTGCTTTCTCATATTCTTCACTCAGTAAGGGTTCCTCATTCCTTAAAAATTATCATGCCGAGGACTTACTGGCATGAAAAATCACATAAAATATGATGCAGAAAATAAAATGCAGAAAAGACATTGTCTCCTATTTTTTAAAAACTATTATTCACTATTTCCTAAAGATACTTGGAATCTACATATTTTTCTTTAACAGAGGACAGGAACCTTGGCTCTCATGAGGATGATGGCAGGACTTTGGTGTTGGTGTTGGTTGTTCTTCCTTCTACAGGGAAGAAGGTAGCCTGCAGGGAGGCTGTGACTGAGGGGGAAAGCCTGGGAGGAGAAGTGCTGGCAATGCAGCTGCAGGGCTTGGGAGCTGCCCTGGGCCAACAGCTGGGGAGAAACCACACTCTGCTTTCCTCCAGAAACATTTGCTGCAACACATCAATGTCTGCTCCAACACATTGCCATGATTAGTGTGGTGGTCTTTTAGCACTGACCTCTACTTAGTGTTCAGCTTGACATATTAATCTTTGCCGGACTAAAAGTTAATTCTATAATAAACCTGTTAACCTTCTATTTTCGATCACTCCATTTGCTGCAAATTATTCTGGGACATATTCTGCTGTCATGAAGTGGAGGGCAGGCCTTGTCACCAGCTGGAGTGGGAGCACAACTTGGCCTTTTCTGGATATTAACTGTCTTCTCTCTTTGGGAAGTGTATTTTAGCATCCCTAAAAAAAAGTTGTACCACAAGTATAAAGATGGAATATTTTAATGGTGTGCAAATATTTTTAATAATAATACTATTTTCTTGTGGCAGAATGAGTTACATGATCCTTGCCTTTTCTTTGGACTTTGCACCACCCTTTTCAGTGATCACTTTAAAAACACTCCAATAGAAGGAGCAGAAATTATATTTGAATAGGGTTTAACTGGCTTAGAAAATATAGAAGAAAAATATCTTTGTGACTTCTATATAATTACATGCAGAGGATTCAAGTGTATCAAAGTGATGTCATTTTTAAATTTTCCCTTTCCCAGTAGCAAAGGCTTTCTGGAAAACTTCTGAGGAATTTTACCATTTCCATTCCTATAGATTTTACTTGGGATTTTTCCTTGAGTCTATTTCAATAAATTAGTTCGGGGAATCTTGGTGGAAACCATTAGTCCAGAAAAAACACTTCTGGCTCTCTTGTTACCTGTCCACATCTTTAGAAGGGACAGGTCCTTTAGAAGAGGGCCAAGCTGCTTCCCTGGAAAGTCAGCCACTGCTTGTCTTTGTACTTTTCATATTGCCCTTTTTGGCTTCTTTTTCACTGTTGTGAATGGTGATGGTGCTGGTAAAGTGAGGGCTGGCCCTGTTTTCGAAGTGGCGAAGCAACTGAGCATGTTTGCACTCAGCCATGGACAAAGCAGAGGTATGCAAGCCTGACAATTTCAGTAGTGGGCAAGTCACCAATTTTTTCTCTTTCCAGCTGAAAGGAAAATATAGCAACAATCAAATGACTAATTTTAAAATTGCTCGTCCTAAAAACTAAATTGTGTAAATATATGAAGGTTTTCACTTTGCTTTCCAGAAAACAAATGACACTACCAAGCAGACACAAACTCAAATGCAATTAATTTTAGCTCATCTTATTGAAATTAATATTTCTATGATCAGGATGTATTTGAATTTAAAAAATCTTGTACTGTCTGATTCCCTGCTTCAAATGCCAACTCCAAAGAAATCTCTTTATACACAGTAACCTCCACTCTCTTCCTCATACCCCACACTGTAATTTGTATCCATGGTAATACATTACTGTTTCCAGCAGCTGAGGGGTTTGGGGGAAATTATGGGAAGAAAAATCTTTCACTGTTAAAGTTGTAGTAAAATGTCATCAGTTTGACAGAGCAATACAACACTCTTAGTATGAAGCTCCAAACAACTTGAAATTTGGTTTGTTTCAGGTTTCATTATAGACTTTGGAATATTGAACTTAGGATCATCAAAACATTTTCTTGAGTTTGCTTTTATGCAGACCTTAGGCCCAGTTTCAAAAGAATCCCGGACCAGTTTTGAGCAGTTTATAGGCTGACTTTAACATAAACCAGATCACAGTTAGTGGACTTGGCTGAAATTCACCCTGAATGTTTAAGTGAGGTTGAACCTGGAAGTGAAATTTTGTGAGTGAGAACCCAAGCAGACTGGAAACAAAAAAAAGTTAGCAAAATACTGTGCATTGATCCTGCGGAGCTTCAAACAACAGGATTTGACATCCTAAGAAGAATTCAATAAAAGCTAAAGAACCAGTTAAACTTTTTATTTCATTTGGGAATTTAGCTGTTATTTTTAAATAAACAGAGTAACCACTACATCAAACAGATTATTGAATGCAACCTGAGATTCTTGTGATGTCTGGTATAATTTAAGTGGCAGGAGAACGTCATATAAAACCTTTAGGAGAAGATTTTCAAAAGCTCTTAGCATTGATTTAGCTTGTCTGCTTTAAAATTAATGGGAGTTGTATTATTGTCTCTAGAAATAGTATGAGCCAAACCCTGGACATTTATGGAAATCCTTTGACTAGTATATAAAGACAGTGGGGTCCTAAATGCAGCAGTCCATAGAGAACTTCTGCTTGAAGTTCTCTGGTTGCTTTGTAACTGAGGATGGACCTTAGTTTTCTACCCTAAATATGAGTCTGACACTAATTTTTTATTTACTTCCCAAAATTCACCATTTCTCTTAAAAATGGAAATGCTACATTGTGTTCTGAGGAAGATTTTTATGAGCTGGATAAGACTGGATATATGGGGTTTTTTTACTATAGTTTTACCTCTCCCTGAACCGTACTTTATTTCTAATAGTCAAAAGATAATAGTCAAAAGGTAGGCAAGATTGTTAAATCTCAGACCCAGAATTCTTATGTTAGGCACTCTTATCAAAGTCTGTATAAGCAGTCTTTTTCATGTTATTTCTTTGATAAAACTGGCCAGTGAGTGAATGTTTTCCGCTTTGTTTCTCTAGATAGGATTCTGTCAGTCCAACTTGGCAGTTGGTTTTTTGTTTGTTTGGTTTTTTTTTTTTCTCTTTTTACTTCAGGACACCAAACTGTTTCTAATGTTTTCTTTTCCTGCCACACTCTTTTCCTGCTATTGCTCATTTCTGATATTGATACCTTGCTTCCCCTCTTCTGTCTAATGATGTACATGTCAAAGCAGACCACCTTTCAAAGCTCTCTATGAAAGAAAGGGGGAGGGTGCAAGCCAGCAGCAGTCAATCTTTGAAACATTGAAATATGGAATTTTGAGTGTGAGGACAATGGCAATTGTCCAATTAAGACAGAAGCTATCAGGAATTGGTATAAAGTAGGTTCTGTGTTTTGTGGCAAAGGGAGCTGAAGCTTCACAATTTACCACGTTAATATTTTTTTTTTCATTCTTATTACATTTTTTCAATGATTGCTTTAGCCTTTGTAGTCTAATAGGCGAGTTTTTTTGCATCCTGTCTTCATGGTTGACTTCGTTTCCCTAAAAATATTTTTATTAGGCAATTTGTTAGTAGGCCTGCCTTTTGGTTTAGGAGCATCCAACTGTTGGAATGCACACAAGGTCACAGCCCATACCTTCCATGTTTAAATTAAAACACATGTAAGAGAGAGAACTTGTGTTTGAAATATAGTTTTAGCATCATGAAATAGAAGGCCCAAGGGTCCTATAAAATCTATAAGCTGTTAGCATAGAAGATCACTAGCTTTATGCCTTCTTCAGAAAATTGTAGTTTTACAGTATTTTGCTGTTTGAACAGCATTAATTTAGAGAAAAACCAGTACAACTGTTTATAATGTTACATGTTACTTTAATTAATTTGGATTGAAGACCCATTTACTAAGTACTGTACACCACAAGGCCCACACCTGGGGTGTTTACTGTCCTGCAGTCTGATTCATATAGGTAAAACAGGACTTGTGCAGAGTATCACTGAAGCCATTTGCAACTGTAATAGCCTAAATGGAGACCTAACCTGAGGCAGAAGATAAGCAAAGAGAAGAAAGATGTGAAAGGTGATTGGCTTCTGAAGCAGTTTTCCTTTGGGAGGTCCTAAATCTTTTGGATTTAGAATAAAAGAGGTGACATCCAGAATTAAATCACTTGTCTTTGAGAGCTGACTTTTGTAAATAATTGTTTTCTTTGGAGTATTTTTTTACCTGTAAGAGTAGACTTGCTTAGTAATTTGGAGGCTGTAGCTAAGGTCAGGATAGGTAAGGTAAAGAAGACATTTCTCACTATTGGGGAAGAAAGTTGGGTGGAAAAGGGAAAAATGATAAAAAGAAAAATTGCACAGAACCACACAGTCACAAAACAGTTGAAGTAGGAAGGGACCTTTGGAGATCATCTGGTCCAAGTACCCTGCTTGAACAGGATCACCTTCTGCTTATTGTCTGGACCATGTCCAGATAGCTTTTGAATGTCTCCAAGGAGGGAGACTACACAACCTTCCTGGGCAACCTGTGGCAGTGCTCAGTTACCCTCACAGTGAAAAACTCTTTCATGATATCCAGAGGGAACCTTCCGTATTTCAGTGTGTGCTTCTGGTCCTGTCACTGGTCACCACTGAGAAGAGCCTGGCTCTGTACCCTCCCTTCTGGCATTTATATACTTTGATAAGATTGCCCATGAGCCTTCTTTCCAGGCAAAACAGTTGCACCTCTCTCAGCCTTTCCTTAATGGAGAGATGGTTCAGTCACATAAACACCTTCATGACCCTTAGCTGGTAAGGCCAGTATATCCCTGTGTCTCTTGGGCTGAGGATTCCAGAATGGGACCTGGCACTCCAGGTGTGGACTCATCAGGTCTGGATAGGGGACCTATCCAGAGGGAAAAGGATCACTTGCCTTGGCCTTCTGGCAATGCCTTGTCTAACGCACTCCACGGTAGCACTTGTCTTGTTTGTCCCAAGAGTACAATGCTGGCTCGTGTTAAACTTGGTGTCCACCAGGACCCACAGGGTCTTTTTTTTCCAAACTGCTTTCTAGTTGTGCGGCCCCCAGCATGTACTGGTGCCTGGGTTTGTTCCTCCACAAGTGCAGCACTTTGCACTTTCCCGTCTTGAACTCCAAGAAGTTCCTGTCAGCCTGTCTCTCCAGCCTTTTTTAAGTCCTTCTGGATGGCAGCAGGATCCTCTGGCATATCAGGCACTCCTCACAAGTTTGTGTCATCAGTGAACTTGCTGAGGGTACGCTGCCTTATCATCAGTGAAGATGCTGAACAGGACTGGATACAGTACTGAGCCCAGGTTACACTGGTTTCCAACCAAACTTTGTTCCACTGGTCTCTGGGCCTGCATATTCAGCCAGTTTTCAATACGCCTCATTGTCTGCTCATCCAGCCCATACTTCATCCCCTTGTCTCTAAGGATTTTATGGCAGACAGTGTCAAAAGCCTTACTGAGGTCCAGGTAGACAACATCCACTACTCTCCCATAATCTAAAAGTTAATGAAGTTGCTCAAGCACGAGCTTAATTATATGTGTTCTTTTCAGAGTCTGGCCGTATGGGCAAAGCGGTGGTTCTGGAGAGTGAAGTAGGCGATGTGCACAACATTAAAGCAAGAAGAAGGAAGAGAAGCACATGATTATTCTCTGGTAAAATGAAGGTACAGCTCTCTCAGAACCCTGTGAGAAAACCCATGTCCCTTCCAACTGGGACTTTGCTTTAGTAAGATTTTCTCCCTCAGTGTCCCACTGTTGACCTGGTTTGTGTCTTGTTACCTGCTTGTCTGGGGCAGAGCTGTGCAAGCTCTCCTGAGAGGATTGTAAATGTGAATGTTTTCCAAATCAGTCAGGAAGGCCTGTCTTTTGGTGGTGTGTTAGAAAAGAAAGTAAACGAAAACAATAACGATAGTACATATCCCACCAGGAACCCAAAAATTGCTATTCTGAGTTTAACCATTTTCCACCAAAACACATACTGGATGCTATGTACTACCTTGAATTAAAGTTGTGAACAGTGGTAAGTTATAGACTTTATACAGTTTTTATAGTGGCAACTTGGTCTTACCATCTGGTCCTGAATGAAGGAATTGACTCACATTTTATTTTCTTGAAAAGAGGTTTAACATTTGATATTTATCATTACATCATTGTATAATATGTTGTTTGTAGTAACTTCTCAGAGGGAAATTAAAAGTGGAAAAATATTATTATTTATCACCCATATTATTCTAGTCTTCATGGTTTTGTCCTAACTGTCCTTTTTTGCTTTCTCCTCTGCTTTCCTTTTCGTTCCATTTTTTTTTCACTGACAATCCCCAGGCCTCTACCTTACTTTTGCTTTTTCATTGTGTCCTTCGCTTCATTTGAAGCTCTCCTTTCTTTTTTTTTTGTATTTTTCCCTCTTCTGTTTTTATTTACTTCTGCTTTTCTGTCTCATTTATTTGTTTTTGGCTTTGGTTTGTGGGTTTTTTTTTTTGTTTTTTTTTTTTTTTTTTTGGTTTGGTTTTTTTTTTAATCAACTCTTTAATTTCTCTTTGGTCGCCTTCCTTTTCCCCGTTCTCTGGCCTCCTTTGTTTCAGGTATAGTAAAGTGAGAAGTACTCTCAGTTCCCAACGAAGATCAATACAAGTTGAGGAAGCAATGCATTGTCCCTGGTTACTTACATCCTTGCAGAAAATTTGCTTTCTAAACCTTAGAAAGTTGATATATGAAATTATCTTTTTGGATACTTGAAGGTTCTTCTGAAGCCGACAGAAGAATGAATATTTGGGAGAAGTTGGACCAAAGATTGGAACCATATCACATCATTTTTGCTCTGGTATTTAACCTATTAGAATGCAAAGAGAATCTCTTTTTCATATTATTTTAATATATGCCTATTATACACTATATTCTATTTTTATCATCTTTTATGCAAAGATCTCCATGTGTTTTGAAAAAAAAAAATTAGTCTCTCAGTCTTCTGGTAGGAGTATTATTATCATCTGTATTTCACTGATAGCGTGTACATATATGTGTACATAGCTGGAGCCTGTGTTCTATGCCTACAGATCAAGGACATCTGCCTTCTTGCACATAGCTGAGGTGTTAATAGGCTGGGAGGCACAGATGGAGGTAGTCACCAGATGGAGGTATTGTTAGCTTAACTGAATACGTAGGAAGATCATGGAGAAATATTTGTTATTACTCGTGGTGCTGGTTTTTTTATATATATAATAAGGAGATTAAAAAAGTGATGTTCTCTGCCTGACTCTTCAGTTGTTGCCAACTTCAGTGATTTTATCAGAGGTCTCATGATACTGGTATTTTACTTGAAGTCTAGTCCTTGGAATCAATTATCATCTGATAATCTTAGCTTTCTCTTAAAAATAAAATTGAGTTTCTGTGCTTCATGAATATAGAAGAAAACTTGAAATCATGGATTGAATGCACATGAAAGGCTCAGAGACAGGAAGTAAAATAATCCAAGCATATATATTTTTAAATTATGTTTTAAAATAGCTGTATCATCTGAAGGAGACTGACTTGCAATTTTGTTTGCCTTACAGTATGTAGTGACTCAGGTTTAGAAAAGGTAGGCACCCATGTAGGTAAAAAATAACATTATATGACAATTCAAAGGGGAAAAAGAAAGCTGTGAAATGAATCAAGATGGATACTCTTGCATGGAAAAGATTTTCAGATTTCTCTATCTTATATGCTGATTTTTAGCAGGATATTTTCTTATCTTGGGTAGGTTGTGTGGAATAGTCACATTATGCTTAGTTTGTTTAGTTAAAAAAAATATAGTAAACTTTAATGGCATGCTATTCTAAATGTCTTTCCCAAGTTAAATAAGGCTAAGTTAATAGCAAGATGAAATTAAAAAATTATTAAATGAGCCACTAGAAAAGGGGTAAGGAGTTTTTAGGTTGTCCTAAGATGTGTTTCCTGCACTATCTGCTCTCCCAAATTCCCCCTGAAAAAAATGCAGTGTTCATATTGGATTAATTTTCAGCAAATATTGCACCCTTCTAAGTTCATGGTCTGCCCTTCACTCCCATATTGTCTGTTTAGGCTGTCTGGAGCAGCATTCAGTGATTACTGCCAAGCTGAAAGAGAACAAAAACCAGAGACTGGCACACAAGTTCAAGCCTCTCTTTGAGCAGCTGGTTTACCACCTCATTTCTCTGGTAGACCTTAGAATAGCCCATAACTGGAAGAATATTTGCATGTTGCTCAGGTTTTGGAATGTATTTCTTACTTGCTGAGCAGGGCAAGAGGGAGGCCGGGGGAACCTTTTCATGCGTTCTTCCCAAACCTTGTAGAGAAAGTGTTCCATTCAAAATTTTTTGTTGCTTTACAAGGTGCCATGTAAAGAAGGCACAACTTGGTTCCTCTGTTATCTCTTATTGCTGTATCATATCGAGGTAGATTTGGGATCTGAGGACCTCCACAGCACGCTACTCCATCACAAATGCTAGAGTTGTCAGTGCTGTAGCAAAGCCTGTAAATACAGAGAATCTGCATGATCAGCTCTTATCCCTGTTTTGAAAGTTGTCCCTGTGTAAGGTAAGGCCATGAAGGAAAAACCAGATTGTGTTCATTTTTTTTCCCTTTGAAAACTCAATTTTAGCAATGGGGAATGTGGAGGTTTCCGGTACAGACTGGTTACATTCACAGTGGGAATACCAGCTGTTCTCCCCAACATACATTTTTGACCAAAATATTTAATATTCAGAGTAAAAAACAAGTGGCTTTTCTCTAGTTAACGTAAGTCCCTGTTTTATTTTTTTCACTGTGAAGAAAAATATCAAAGGAACACTGAAAGCAGAAAGGCAGTGCACAAAAACAGGGAGATTCCCAGAAAAATGAATCCCTCTAAAATAGGTAGAAAAGTATAACCGTGTACTTGTTAGGTTGTTCCCTATGGATTTTCTTTTCTGAATTCTTTTTTATTGCAAGTTAAAATCAACTACTTGAACATTTTATCTAAGAATTTAAAATACATATCTAGATATCTTTAAGTAGGTTACCTGTGAACTAAAATCAAAAAAATACATTATCTATAGAACCATGACTTTAAAAATATGGACTAGAGTTCAGATCTTGCAGGTCTGAGCTGCAGTCTTGTTATGAGCGTAGGAAAAAAAGGAACATGGATAAAAGAAATTGAGCAATGATTAAGAGAATGCATGGGTCCTGAGATCCTAGTATTTTGAAGAGTAAAAAAGGTACTTATTTGATCATAGAGGTTAGGCTAGGCAAATGAAACTATCTAAAAGATTACGTTTTAACATTAAAACCCTGTAACCTCTGGAAATAAGAAATAATGAGGCCTTGCAGTTCTGGTATCAAAAGTGGAATCTGCAAACATTTATTTAAAAAGAGAGAGAGCGATAGGGATATTATTACATGACATGCAGACAGATTAAAATATTATACAATTTTGAAGCAGTGAAAATATGTATAAATATATAAGCTTACACTTTGAAAGAACATATGTATGTAAGAGGGAGAAGAAGGGAGAAAATGCACTCATGGCTTTCCAGTGTGATGTCTGAATGCAATTAAAATCTCCAGTTCTGATGCTGTAGCAGGTCTTTGACAGTCAGCCATCTGAATACCATTTTGACAGCTCAGACACCTTTTTGTGGTTACGCTGTAGGAAGAACAATTATTTTGTACCCATGGCTGGGAAAAAGCCTCACCAGAATCCCTTTCTCCTCCTGCTGATCTGAATGTTTTGTTTGCTCTGTCATAATCATTTACCCCTTGATATGTGTGCTAAGGAAGCCCTACAAAATTGCCTGCAAAATGTTTTATTTTACAGGAGCAGAAAAATCGGCAAGAAAGGCTTACAAATATTTGAGATGGAGAGGGAAAATAGAACTGTATTGTCTAAACTGTTACTCGTGGAAGCCATTTCAGAGTGGCTTGACAAAAAGAGTTTAACTGGGTAGGAGATTTTGGACTTAGGTCCTGAACCTGGTCCCATTAAAATCAATGGTAATTTTTGCCACTGAAACAGGCAAAGCAGAAGAGCGTCCTGAATGTTGAATTGCTGCACATTGAGAATGATTTGTGAGGTTCTTCCTGGCCTGATTATGTCTGATATTATTTTCAACTATTCCATCACCTGTTATCAATGTCTGAAAATAATTGATCTTTTATTATATACTGGTGCAATAGAAGCTCCAGCTCATCAGAGTTTTCACAGAATACATACGCTCTTAAGCGACAAAAAATGACTAGCAAGTATTCCTTGGTTTTCACCTTTTCTAACTATCAGCAATTTGCACTTACACAGTGTCTTTAATGCAGAAACCATTAAAATACAAACATCCCAGAGATTTGATTTCATCAGTTCATTCTTGCTCTAAATACAGACTTCTTACATGTGAAGGAAACTGTGCTGCAGCATCTAGAAAAGAAAAGACCATAAAATTAGAATTTAAAAATGATCAAGAGACTGGATTAAATTTCTTCCATTCCCTTTCCTTGCTGAAGCTTTTGTCGCTGAAATACAAATGTCATGAATGTAAGAATAAAACATCTCAGGCATTAGGATTCTGTGATAGCTCATTCACATGACAATGACTGCACAGAGAACAGAACATTTCACAGAATGTAGCCATTCTTGTGGCAAAGATTATAATGACAGGGAGAAATGGTGCAAAATTAACCAATTCTTGCATCTTCCAACAGTAGTATAACAAGACTCCTTATGTTCTGTATAATGTGTTATATTAGACCCGAAGAGAGGGTGAGAGGGTGAGAGAGAGAGAGAAATGAAATACTGCACACCCTGAGTCATAATTAAACTTATCTGCTTAGCCCAACAGTAAGAAATCAGCTTTCACCTGTGCTGTTGCCAGCAGGTGCCACTGTAACAAATAGGAAAGTACGCTGAAGATTTTGGAAGTATTAGATGTTGCTGGGGCCAAAATATAAGAAAGCTCATCCAGTCCTAGGGAGCAGTAGCTGGAGCCCCAGACCTTCTGAGCAGCCGTGGGGAGGTCACCTCAACTCCCTGTGCCTCATGTCCCGTATACAGGGCGTGGGTGCTGGCATAGGGCTGGTGTTTGAGGGGTGTCAGCATGTTGTTCAGTGGCTCTCATGGGTAATGAGATCCTCCCCAAGACTCTCCCACAAGCTTTTGTATTTCTTCAGTATGAACTGACATGTTCAACCTATGTTAAGTTCAGACCTTCATCTAATTAAGTCACCATAACGGTACCCCAGGTACCAGTGGTGGGTTTTCTTTTAAAATACAGCCCAAACTGTGTATTTGACCAGAGAGTAACAGGGTAAAAAAATGAATATTGCTTCTGTCTTAGCTTAGCTGGTTTTAGCTGTTGGGAATGTGTGTAACCCTTGCCTTGCCAGCTTCCTCTGGAGTGGTGTGGTAGGTTGTGGGTCAGCCCTAGGGTGTGCTTGCATCTGGCTGTGCTCTCCTGCCTCCACCACGGCTCTTGCCGAGGGCCCTGGGGTTGCTGTTTTTAGTGCATGTGTGTTTCTTTACAGGCATTTCCTGGTTTGGCGAAACATCAGTTGGGGCCTTTTCTGTACAGGAGTTTGGCTTCATTTAGGTATTTTTTTTTTGTGAACCATCGATATTAAATCTTGTCTCATGAGACTGTTTCATCCTGGCTGTATCTGAAAATGCTTCACCACAAAAATGTAAGGCTTTAGTAGTCTGACAACCTCAAGCAGGTTTACTGGTGTAACTGTACGCCCACCTCCGGTCTCAGGGCCCCAGAGTGCCATATTTTTTAGAATTCAAAAGGGAATCTGCCCTTCTGTAGTAGAATTTGGGGAAAGGAAAGCTCTGTGTTTACATTCTCTTCTGCACTCCTGGAGCTTTGAGAATAGCAGGGGAGTGAAACTTTCACAGGTTTTGAGATAGTGCTGCATCAGTTCACGCAAGAAATTACACAGTGATAGACTCTATAGGAAAATGGATCGTTCCTGGGCTACATTCCTGTAAACAAACTGAATGCCACCACTGACATTCATTTGTTTCCAATGTTCATGTCACTTCTGCAAACAAATGTCCATCTGTGCAACAACTGCAGGCTACTGTACAAGCCACAGTTCTTGGTTTTCTGGCATCAAAATCTGATAAAGATTTATTCCTCTTTTCCTTCAGAACTTACTCTAAATAGATGAGTCTCACTACACAGAAGTTGCTGCACAATTTCCGATTTCCCATTGCATTAACTTTTAATAGACTTATTGCTCCTTGTGGATAATAGGAAAAAGTATTCCTGATGCATAGCCTCTAACCTGAATCATTTTTGGCTCTCTCTGCAAGTGCTGATGAAGACTATCCTTCCCTGAGTCTTTATCTGATATTGCCAATGTGAGCCTTATCAGAGATACACAGTGTGCCTTCTTCCCTAATTTTCTTACTCCTGCTCTGGTATCCAAATGGTTTGTGCTGTTAATTATCATCTAGAAATACTCTGGTGGTAGAATTTCTGTGTTGTGTTAGTTCCAGGTTTCTAACATTGCTCTATTGATTCACATACATTCTGAATTTTCAGAGACACTCAGGAGTCAGAAAGGTGATATTTTTACCTCAGCTGAGGCTTGTCCTAAGAATGTACAATTTTTTCATTGTCCCTGGAAGTGCTGGGAAAGGTGGTAAGATAACAGTTCCCCTTTGTTTCAGTCTCAAAGTTGGTCGTTTCTATTAGGTCTTATTGCTCTTTTCTGAGGTATTGACCCATTTTTCACTCATGAAAAACTGTCAAAATATTTACTCCCAAATGTAAACTAAACTAAAAAGTGGGAATATCTGCTATATTGTTTAATCCTCTCCTAAAGCTCTTCTTTCAGCTGCTGTGCCTAGAAGTCATAACTGCTTGGCAATGGTATGCTTAGAAAACAGTCAGCTTTTCTGCTCAACCCATTTTATTTTTATTTCTCTCCCTTTTCCAGACAACATGAGCTTCATTGTCTGCTTTGTTCACCTGCAGCATCCTATCTGACAGCTCAGCGGTGAATCCTCAGGGACAGGGAGATTTTTCTACTTGTCTTTGTTGTACCTATCACAAACCAGCACAATTCCATGACTGCTACACCATAAATAATGATAACATGACAAAAACATTGTGCAGAAAACAAACAGAACTAGAAAGTAATATTTGGGTAGACCCTACTTTTTTTTGGCTCCACTCTTCATGAATCTGTAACAACAGGGTTCCAGAGTGAGCAATTGAAAGCTCACATCTGTCTATGGGCACTATTTTGTTTCCATTTGAATTTAGGCTTAGCTTAACCCTAGCAGTGTTCGGTCAGAAAGTCACTGACCTGAGAACATTTCTTTTAGAGTAGCATCTGCAGTTATGGGAGGATCAGTGAAAAAGATGATGTTCAGTTTTTCCAGAAATACTGCTCACTATATGTGGAACATTTAAAAAGAAAACAAGATCCACAATCCAACCAAACCCCCCAAAATCTGGTGGATTTCTGACTCTGTACATTTGGCATTCTGCAACAGGAGGGAAAATTCTGAAACAAGGGATTCTGTTCTCTCTCTTCTGTGTGCCCTCAGAAGACAGAAGTTAGTGTTCACTGGGAATAGGAACCAAAGCTGACATGTGGTACATATTCCTTAACAAGAAGAGGAGAAAAAAATAATTTTAAATAAGAAAAGATTGCTTGAAATGCATTTTATTCATTGTGGTAGAAGAGTTGGATAAAAGCAGTGGAAACTATACAGCTATGTCTTTTAGCTTTAATTCTTTTGCAAGTTTACCCATTTATATGCTTCAGAGTTCCAGGACCTAGTGTAGGCAATGTCTTCAATTAGTTTTTGATCTGTTACTATGAAGTTCTAGAAAATTGTTGATTTTGAGAGATTTCTCTGTCCACTTTGATATTTTAGTTTTTCTCCATTCAAGGTTCTTCATAACTTTGAATTTATTCACGTATTCTTCAATTCAGATACACATATATACGTGCATGTATGTATATTTATACATGTGTATAACATGCATATATATACATCTGCATGAATATGAATTTATGTACATGTCTGTATATATAATTGTATATGTGATTGCCAGTAGTATTCTAATTTTTACTTGCTTTCTGTTGAGAATTAAATTATATTTATTCCAGAGGCTCAGCCATCTATTTTTCTAGTTACTAATCCTTGGCCTTCCTTACTGGAGAGAGACTATTCTCTATTTTCTCATTTGGTTTAGCCTTTCATAGTTAAGCTCTTTTGATTTGTGATAGATTGTCATAATTAAAAATTGCATCTCCTTTCACAATGCAGAGACAATGCCATTAATTTATACCAGTTTATATTTTAGGGAAACTGTTATTCAGTTTCATAAGTATTTTTGGAGAATTAGATTAAGAATGGATTTCAGACAAGAATTTTGGATTTTCAGATCACAAGCGAATGGATTGGTGCTCCCCATGTTCAGACAGTGGCTATTATATTGTGGGCACTTTGGGTAATAAGGAGTGAGTAAATACGACACCTGAATCTTTCTTCAGAAACTTAGAAATTGATTTGAGTGTGTTGAATGATACTGTTACTTTTTTTATGTTGCTTGTGAACTAACCAGCCGTTGCAGATCTTTCCTTTCTCCAAATTTTTGCGATGAAAAAATACTCCAACAAAGGTCTTTCTGACATTACTTCAGACTGGTTTCATTCCACGTTTAATTTCAGCATTCATAAATCGATTATGTCTTGCTGTGTAATCAAGTACCTTAGGGGCTACGCCCAATAACTGTTTGGATTTATATATTTTGCCGAGCTTATATCACACACAGATTTAGAGCTGGATTCCAGTTTCTATTAGAAATGGGTATTTGAAGTTACTCTGGTGAGATTAGCACAGTTGCATTCATGTAAATGAGGGAAGAATCAAGCCCATAATCTGTCGAACTATATATATTTAGATAACATGCAGACCTTTTTCTGCACTCTAAAAAAATATTTTATGATACTGTTCCAATGTGTCTGTTTGGCTGATTTACAGTATTGGGAAGCCAGGGAATTTCTAAAACTGAATCCATAAAAGACAAAATTCCTTTGATTGGACCTTATCCCCGGTCTGTCAGCACTCTTCCATCACTTTTAAAGTTGGCAGTTCTCGGATAGCATCAGTCCCAGGGGTGGAAACCTTGGGTTTGTGTTTGTCTTGATTCTGTCTCTTCTGGACTATGTAAATATAAATATTAAACTGTCATGTTTAACTCAGAGATATACCAAACCTGAAATCAGTAATAGTTTTTGAGAATAGTCAAATATTAGAGCAGATCTGAAGAGTGCATGAGAGGATGTTTGGACACATGTGTGCGTTAATGTGACTAGACCACTAATAAATGTCTTCTTACAAGATGAATTCTTTAGCAGCTACAAAATGCACTTTGTTTCATGCATCTTCAACATAGCAACACTTGATCTGTTCATTTCCCCGAACTCATATTATCTATCCATAAAATGTCATATTGATTTTTAAATACCACTTGCAAACTTCATGCTGTCCACATCCTGATCTCAAGTGGCGTTGGGAACTACTGATAGCTTTTGTTCTGCTTCACTTGTTTACATATCAATAGTAATCATTTTTTCAACATTATTTGGATTAATTTTAGATCTCATTGGATCTGGATTTCAATGAATTTACTTCTGCAGCTAGGTTTATTTTTATGATAATTCAAGCAGTTATGTTTTACTGACATGTTAGTGAAAAAAGGCTTTCATGCCAAAAGAATGTTTTCATGGAAACAACATTTTGAGTTCATATGGGGTTTCAGGCTATCATGCCTCTGGAAGAATAATATAAAACATCTCAGGAATTAGCTAATCAGTCACACCTAAGCAAGAAAAGCCAAACTTAAATACCACAGATTCTTAAGAAAGATATTTGTCCCATACTTTCAATAAATCCTTAAGTGCAAGGGAACTGTGCTTGCCCAACTGATAGTCTGCAAACACAAGATAAAATTAAATTTAGTGGTCACTTTATTCATGATTTTTCCCAGTCATATCTAGTAGAGACTGTTTTTTATCTGACATTTAATTTTTTGAAAGATTTTAATGGCACAAATGTAAAGTTCGTTTAGAAGGAAGTCAGTTCTTCACTCTTCGAAGGTCTCCCATTAATACTTTTTTTACCTGCTAAATTCTTTGTTACTTTAGCCTTACACAATTTAGGTCATTCCTTTTGAGCCAAACGTTGGGAAACCATGATTCTTGGCATACTCCTCTTTCACTGCCACTCCCTTGCAGTAAATAAAAACACTGGAGAGGCTTGGTGGCAGCAGTACTAAGTAGAAAATATAACCTCGGCATCGTTTGGAATGAAAGCAGACACAACAAAGAAGTATTCTAGTATTGAAACGTTAAAATTAAATCCCACTTCAAACAAAACTCTTTAATTGGGAAGCATCCCAAGCACAAAGGCTTCACTTCCCAACAAAGAAACTATTATCCTAATTGGTGTGGCCCCCATACAAACCTTGGGTGGATCTGCAGTTAGCTGTTGTTATTCTGGCCTGACTTTCCAACCACATCCATTTTGCTAAATTGCTTTTCTATGAGAGAGTGGGTTGATATGCTGCAAGTGTTACTAATTCTATTGAATCACTTTTTTTCCTTTTAAACAGAAGATCAAAAACTCAAACCACTTTCTATTTTTAAAATTCTGTGTTTCCATAAACAAAAGTAGTCATTTGAATAACCACCTTATTAAGATTTTGTGTTCTTGAGAACGAGTCCTGTTTCTTCATGTTATTACTAACCACAGCACTAAATTATGCAAATCTTAAAAGTATGTTTCAAAAAAGAGCTATATAGTTTAGATGGTTGAGATTTTTATTTTTAATCAGTGGGTGTGATTTTAGTGCTGACAGAGGTAAAGATTAAAAATCCATTAGAGCTTCCACAAGGCAGGCAGAAGGGTTTTCTTAAGGCCCAAAGCAGCATTGGACTCATAATCAGCCTCTAAGATGTGTTCCCTCCAGAATATTCTGGAGCAGGTTTAAAATCCCACGGAGCAGGAGAGATCTAATACTTCTTGAGCAGAACTTTTGCTTTCACAGGGCTTTGCAGACCCACAACCCCAACAGTGCTGCTTAGAACTTTTTCAATGGGCTGCCTCTTTCTAGTGGGAGTGGAGAACATGGTATTATGTAGAAAGATGGATTCATGGAGCATGTAACACCTTAGATAACAAAGTGTAAATATCCAGTTCACTCCTATCGACACCTTAGAGAGACCAGAGCACACTTTTCCTGAGGCACTTGACAGACACCCAGCCCTCCCAGATCCAGACTGAAGAGCCTGTGGACTCAATTTCTGTGTTTTGGAGAGAGAAGCAATGCTGCTGCTGTCACTAAGTATGCTGAAGAAAATGTTTTTCCTTGGTTTAATGCCCTAATCCCAAGTGATTTAACAGCTCTGCTATGTATTGAATCAGAATCTTGGCCACTGTTGTTCTAAATACAGAGTACATCATTCATACATTCCTGAATTCACACAACTTTACCCTTTTTGTGGAGAATAGACTATGAAAAAATACCTCATGAACATTTTCCTTTCTTTCCTTGAATGTTTATTTACCTCCTGTCTCCATTTTGTAACTCTATTTTTATTCCACTGTTTGTTTTTTTTTCCTCTGCCTTTTCCAGTCTTTTTTCCATTTTTGCTCTTCATCTGTTCCACATTAGATTATGTTTTTACTTCTCTCTTGTTTTGGAAAGGCTTTTCAGATTAATTTTTGCACTTCATCTTATCACATTCTTAATTCTGTATCTCCTTCTAATGTATTTTTCTCACAGTGTCTTTGCTTTTACTTCCATTTCTCTCCATTTTCTCTCTCCTTTCTCATTTCTGAATTTCCTTTCTGTTCTCCAGACTCACACTAAAACACTGTGCTAATAAATGTCTTTGTGGGGACTTTTATCTTTGAAAGTGTTTTATAACCATGAGATGCTGCTCCCCAGCACCCTTGCAGAGATCTGTATACAGACTGTGTGCTCAGATCCCTAAATGCACATTCAGCTGCTTAGAATTTATGTCAGAGCTTTAAGTTTGAACTTCAATCTTGAGTGAAGTACAAGAAATGACCAAATGTTCTCCTGTACTCAAATCTGCAAACTTATCATAGAGGAGAAAGTCACTGGTAATGAACTTTCCTTTAGAAAACTGAAAATTGTGGAGCTCTTTTCCTGTGCTACAGCAGTCAGGGCCCTGCTGTTCTGAGAGTTTTCTATCTTATTTTGAATGCTAAGCCAGCCTGGAAATGGAGAAGGCACTCCTGCACAATTACACCACACACACTCAAGCCTTGTAGAGCTCCTGTGAGCTGGTGTCAGTCCCCAGGAACCCTGCTCACATGTGAGGTGGTGTGTGATGGGTTTTTACCAGAATGCAGCTGATCATATAGAGTCCATTTACAGAACAGGGAATTTGCACTGTGTTTGCTCCTAAAACCAGAAGAAGAATAATCCAGAAAAGTCAGAATGGTAGCTCTTTGGCTTAGTGAGACGCTGAATCCCTTTTCACGATCTGTCTTAGAAAAGCTCTCATCACTCTAATGAGGTCTGTCCCTGGCAATCTCTTGTTTCAGGAAATAAATCCTATGTTGTAGTAAGGACTTTTAATCATAATCTCTCTGTGTTTTGTATGGGTTTTTTTAGGCACCTTGGTGTGGTGATACTTTTTTTTTATTTTATCCTCTGTATCTATTCCCTAATCAATAATCAAAACGAATGCTGCTTCTTTTTTTGCTTTTTCTTAATCTTCTTTTCAGTTCCACTTCTCCAGTGGTACTATTGCTCACCAATTTCATCACGGAGAAAAAACTCCAAACGTTCTGACAGCTGGAATGTGTGGTTTTCCTTCATTATCTTCAACCTATGTCTTTGTCCAGAAAAAGAGAATTTAATTACCTCCTAGAAAGCACAGATCTTTCCCCAATTTCACACTAGCAAATGTCTTCATATGTTTCCTTAGTAAGCAGGAGATTTCATAAGAAGCTTTATGGACAGGCAGTGGCTCCTTCATTTGTGGCTAAAACATTTGTTGCTTTTGCAATTTGCAGTGATTGCTTAGGAAAGGAATGGTTTGGTTTTGGAAAGCTGCTTTGAGTTCAGTGGGTTCTGTGCATAGTTAATGACAATGCTTTAATTTTGTGGTGGGGGTGGTGATGCAGCTTGTGCTTCTTGGAGTCTTTGCTGCATTCTTACAAATTACATGTCACAGGAAGCCTGTTTTTGGTTTACTTCAAATTTAAAGTAATCTCCTCCCCCTGCTTTTATTAGATGAGGGGTCAATTCCAGGAGCTCTGGTGGCAAAAAGCAGCTGAGCAACAAACATGTCTGATCCCTGAAGATTATCTGATAAATCTCCAGTGACTAAGGGCAGATGTTCTGGCTTGTATGCCATCTCCTTCCAGTGCATGGGAACTGGGAGTGCAACCAGAATGTGACTGTGTTCAGAAGATTCACATTTACCAGAAAAATCTCTTACTCTTACTCATCATTTTTGGAACTCTGCCTGGGGTTGGGTTGGCACAATGGTAGGAAGGTGACAAGCTGGCTAAAAATCTTCTTTGTTCTCTGCTTCTCAATCAGATGTGAAGATTAAGAAAGAACCTGATCTTCTCACATTTTTGTTTGTTTTCTTGTTTTGCTTCAAAAAAATCAAAAGAGTAATAAATGGAGTAGCAGATAAAGTATTGCATGGAGGCAGAAAACTCTGAGCTATAATGACAGACTAAAAATTAATGTGGAGTGCAGCTGACACAAATATACCATTTTTGAAGCCCATGCTGACTTTGTGTGGCACTACCTCCATCAGCAGAGTGTTAACTCTGGGATGCCTGCACCAGGCACTGCTGTTCTTCTGGCTTGGTTAGAGCTCACACAACACTGCACATGGATGTATAGTGGAGGCTGAGAGCTTGGAATACACACATAGCAATTTGCTCCATATGGTAGGATGTGTGCTGGTGAGAGAAAGAGAGACAGAGAAAATAAGAGTATCCATATCTGTGTCATAAATGAAAAACATTCAGTAATTCAAACTGAACCAGGGTTGCTGTTTGTAATAATGTAGTGTTAAAAATTAACAGCTAAGTCAGGGATTTATTTTGTTTGTCTGTGTAATCACTGAAAGTACGTAGAGGAAACAGGACTGCTTTTTGAAAATGAAATATCTAAAATGCTTAGATGATTAAAATACATGGTTTTAAAAAATTAAAGCTTGTCATACGAGATGTTACAAGTCAATAAAGCCGTACTATACCATTACGGAAATGAAAATGATGCAAAAGTCTTTTAATTTTTTTTTACTTAGTAGCTGCTGTTATATATTTGTTATAAAATGATTTAAGAAAACATATGGGGTATATATGGGATATGCTAAGTGTTCACATAATGACATCCTCCGTTGTAATTCAGATCACTGGTGTCAGGTCAAAATCCTGCTGTCTAATCAAGAGAAACATTTTTAAAGATGAGAGGTAAGAAAAAGCTTCTGAATGTTGTCCACTGTCTCAAAAAGTGAGAATGCCTCAAGCATTTTGCTGACTTCCCAGAAATCAAGATTTCTCAACATTATTTTTACATTACTATGTTTCGTTGTACTTTGAAATAAATTACTCTGAATGAAAAGCCTCCTCCCAGCTGTACTGTCCTTTCTCTCTCAGCAGGGGCAGTCATGTAGAGCAGGACAGTTTCAGGGCCCATTATGCAATGTAAAAATGCTCAGGGCTCAGCAAGCTTCTCCACGTTGTCAGGTTCTCCCCAAACCCAAGGTATCACTTGACAACAGACAGGATCTGGTCTATAATAGAGCCTAACAGCTGAAAAAACTCTTGGGAAGTCATCCCCTACACATGACAGGATTATCTACAACCATGTCACTTCTGACAGATGTTTTTTTTTCCAGTCTACTCTTAAAAGCCTTTAATGATGAAGACATCACATTTTGCCTTCTTTTCTGAACAAAATAACTCCAACTTATGTATTCTTTCATTTTCCAGCTCATTTTGTAGACTCCTGACCTTTATTTCAGATTTATTCCAATCTTTTTAGCAATGTAGTGCCCCAGAACTGGCATAGTATTCCAGATGACTCCATTCTAGAAGAGGCAAACAAGTGAGATTCAATGTCCTGTCAAAAATTGACTTTTTGCTGGAGCTACCTAAAATCAGTTTAAATACATGCTGTGCATCTTGATGGCGTGTCTCAGAAGAAAACACATTACCAGTGAAAGCAGCACATTGTTTCTTCATTAAACATTAAGAGCAATCATGCAATATCTGCTTTTGCTTACTTTCAACAGTTGAAAAGATCTGTTGACCCTGTTACTGAAACCTCAATGTATCCAGTCTCTTACGCAGTTTGCAAAGCTTATATGGTTTTACAGTATTTAACACCATTACAATCTTGGAAATTTTTAGTTTCCTTAATGAATAGCGATGGGGCATTAATGTTGTTCTCTTTATTCAGTATACGTGGCCATAAAGGACACACAATTTTAAACTCCTGATCCATCTAGTGGGCAATAAATGACGATATACAGCAATTATTAAGCATTGGACAACAGGTCATGGTGGAGAGGACCAACATGAAAACCAAGGCCAGAGCCACAGCTATGATGAGATCACTCTTGGCAGAGGGTGGAGGTGTGTTTTCCTTTTCTGGAGCAAACACAAGTTAAAGTATCCCCAGCGTAAAGTGCTGCAGCTATCGGAGGTTACAGCTACACCAGCACAGGCGACTGGAGCCCCACCCTGTCCGTAATGTCAAGAGCCATGGCTGTCTTGCCTTCCACCCCTCTGAAAAACCAGGGTGATGATCCCATGTTTTTTCCCTGAATAATTTTTTGTATGAAATTGTTGGTCAGCAGAGCCCTACACCATGCCAAGGGTGCTGCCAACACCTAAGTGGCAGGGATGGCTGTAAGACAGTGTTGTCATTCTGGTAGGGGTGGACAGGCTGAGGCATCCTGAGCAATGCTTCTTCCATCTACATGCTGTCCTGCTTTCCACCTCTGTCCCGGGAGACAAACTGGTAGGCATAGGGCTATCTGCATCCAGTTTAGTCCACCTTGGTTTTTCTTTTTCTCTTGAGAAATCTCAGCTGTAGGCTTGAGTGAGTTTTTTGCCTTTTCTATCACTGCAGAAGTAGAAAGGTAGTGCAGAGCCAAAGCCCTTTTCATATTTTTCAGGTTAACTAATGGTATAAAATTAAATTGTGGTCTTTTTAGGCACAATTTCTGGTAAAATAGCCTCTCTGAATTTCCTGGGGCAGACTAGGTTACATCATGCCCAATGACATGCTGCTGGCATATGGCAGAAGACTGTAAAATAGAGAGAAGTGAATCAAAGGCGTGTTAATATTAATACATCCATGTTGCTTGCTGCTCGAGGAATGCAGTAGAAAGGGAGTCATATGTAGTTTATAGAAGAAATGAATACATTCCAGATTATAATCATGCAACCAAGCCTTGTATATACAAAAAGGGTTTTCCCAGTGCCTATATTTAATCTCCACATAAAGAGATGGGTTTTCTAAAACCCTTCCCACTACATGTCAACATAAATCAGAGATATTTTTCATCTTCAATCACAGATGTAGTAAATAATACCCGTTTACTTTAGTATTTGCTTATTCATAAACATTTATTTATTAATGAGATACTAAGAAGAAATGCTAGTGGAAACCTAATGCATGTGAATGTTCCAAACAGAGTTTCTGTTCTATCTACAATTTCTACTGCTCTTGTCAGATAATGCCAGCATGGCAGAATATCATAAGGTATACTTGAAGGTGGATCTCAATCCAGTGGACATGAAAATTCAGGGATTCTTCAGGACCTGGTATTTGCTTCGGAATAAAAATGGAAACACCAGTATTTAGGCTGCTCTATTGCCTCTTCAGTATTAGAAAGTTGCAGTATATATATTCTATTAATGTTAATTTGAGTCAGAAGCAAGAAAATATACTGGTTTGTTCATCACTGTGCAAATGTTGTTCTGGTGGAGCTGTTTGAAAGTTCTGTGGTGTTTTATCTACTCTTTTTGAGTCTGAGCTGGAGGCAGACGAAGTCAAATAAAATGTCATAGTATATTACCTTTTTATGTTGACAGAAATTAATGCCTGTCAATATTAAATATTTATGTAGATAATGTGGTCTCTGCATTCAATCTAAAATATCTATGGCAACTCAAAATTAACATTTTCCCTACACTTGCCATAAAAGGTTAATAAACAATCTGTAGACTTGAAATTATATCTCTAAAATAACCAGTGGTATAACTCTGAATGATCAACAGATTAAAGAACATTGTTAGCTGCTGCCAGCCAAATTGTGAATGAGAGAAGAGATGAAATTCTTCAAGTTATTCACTGCAAATTATTTGCTCAGGTTTTATTATTGCACTGGTGTTAAAACATGCAATATGCATAGCATGCAAAAATGTAGTAGGCATCTTAAAAAAATGAAGGCACCAACTTGGAATGCAATTTGGTTAAATTAAAAGGCTGGACAACTCTTATTTTTGAAAGTCTGTGGAGAGATTGGAAAGTCATTGGAGGAAGAAATGTCTGATATTTTCCTTGCTGTAGCACACCTCTAGGGGTTTTGGGATAGACCACCTGTTGGATAGGTCCCAAACCAGCCTCCACACTATGAAATCCAGTCCAGGAGACCCAGTCTGAATCTGGGGCTCCAGAACATGAGGCTTATCCTAGCAACTATGACTTAAGCAGCCTCTGTCTTTTCCGCCTCAGCTTGGCCTTTCCAAGCGCTGCTGTGCCACATGGCATCTCTCCTTTCTTCTGACACAGAAATTTGTGGCTCTTTGTTAAATAATAAACTCAGAGACAAATAAAAATAAAATCGAAAAGTCAAAACCAACCAAAAAGAAAGTTCAGAGTACACCTGAACGTCTGTAGGTTGGCACAGTCAAGGCTGGTGTACATGATAAAAACAAGAGTGTAAGAACAGACTGACTACCTGCACTGAGGCCAAGTCCCTTATGGTGCTGAATTACAGCTCAAAGCCATGCATGTGGAGAGCGAGTACTATCCCTCTCTTTTTGACTTCTAGGGCAAGTGATGCCCAAAGTCCTCATGTTGTCAACATCTTAATTGTCATACAGAAATAACTTTGTGCTAAATTTCTTAGAGGGCACGACATGTCCTGCATGATGATACATGTCCTGGCATTCTCCCATTAGCTTTGCTTGTGCTTTCAGTGAGTGACCAGGCTCCAGTGGACTCAGCCAGGAAGAATCTGGCAGGCCTTGGCATTATTTCTATGGCCACAAACACCACGTGCCACTTTTTACCTGTCTGCTGCCTTTCTGCACTCAAACTGTTAAATCTGAGCTGCAGCTTGCCCATAGGCAAGAGTTGCAGACAGGGATCTCAGATAAACCCACTTACCATATTCAGGACAAATATGTGAGTTCTTTGAAGTCAGTCCTTTCAGTCAGGGTCTGGTGGGAAACACTGGGAACAGGGTGGACCCTTGGGAGAGATGCAAAGCACTCCTATGAAGAGTGAGGGAAGACTTAGTGAGGGATGGAAGCAGCTTCAAGGGAACTTCTCGACTACTTAAAAGCTGGATTGTGACTTGAGGAAAAGCTGGTCTCTAGGAATTACAGACCTGGGACATTTGCTTGTGAAATGGCCACAAGAGATTAAAGAATTACTACCTCACGGGTGGGTTTTTTTCTATTTGCTGCTCAGCAGGCTGATATTTGGTTTGGTGCAAAAGAAAATGAGACTGCTTAAACCCCTTTGGATATAGGCTCCACTTGGTTTTTTAAAAGCATTTCTCCGACTGTTTTGGACTGAGAAATAAGAGTTTTGTAAATGTGTCTCCCTTTTGACCCGTACATCTCATGCCTTCCCAGTAACAATGCTCTGCAGATGGCCTATTTGGTCCTGGAGAGGAGACCCACGGCAGGATGCCTGCCAGAGCCCTGCCTAACACCCACTGAGGGCTCAGGTCCATCTCATCACCCAGGGGTCTGGTGAGAGGTGGCAGAGGCTGATGGCTGACATGGGACATCTCTCTGGGAGACTGGGTGCACTGCTGGCTCTTGGGGAGCCTCAGCCTGTGCTTGCTGACTTGCCCTTTCCTGTGGCTCTGACAAGTAGCCCAGAAGTAGATGCTTTTGGGTTTAGCTGGGAATGATACACATTATTCATCAGGCTCTGACTGCTTATGGCCTCCAGACTCCTCCTGGCTGTTTATATTTAAGAATAAATCCTAACAATCATTGTTCAAAGTAAGGGCTGACAGACTGCCGCATTTTTGTTAAAAAGTGCTGGGCGGAAGCTGAAGAGAACTGAAGAGTTAATGGGTGTTTGTGGAGGATCAGCCCTCCCTTTGGCCTGTCCGTCAGGCTGACCCCTCCTCCCTCGTGTGGGGCTCCTCCTGTGAGGAGGAGTCAGAAGGCGGGGTTGAAGTCTGAAGACCCGCCCACCTTCTAGTAGGTTCTGTAGTGTTCGATGTTCGGTTGGATGTGTTGCATGTCTATTACATTGTACCCCTCC
>VZRR01000323.1:0-16565 GCA_013398015.1 Oreocharis arfaki
CCCTGGCCCGCGTGGGGGTGAGGGGAGGACTGGTACGGGCAGGGCAGGTTCAGGGGGCTGGGACCAGGCCGGGTCCAGCTCGGGGGGACAGAGCAGGGACCTCGGCTGTGGCACAGGAGTGCAGGGGGACAGGGTGACCCCGGGAAGGGGACAGGCACGGTGGGGCCCTTTTGTGGGACTGTGGGGTGACAGTGCTTTGTGGTGGGGACAAAGCAGGGGGGACCTGTTATATGGGAAGAGCCAGAAGCAGCACAGTAGCTATGGGTCACTCAGAAGGGTGGCTGAGAGATTTCAGAGTGTTGAGGTTTTTTGGGACAGGGGTTCTGTTAGAGGCGTGGCTGGGAGCACATTTGGGCTCAGGAAGAGGCTGCCGAGTCACCTCGGTACCTCTCTATCCTTGAAGGCCTTGCAGGAGCTCTGAGATCTGCCGGTGCTGCTCCCACAACCCTGTGGGGTGCTCAGATGGCACCGAGGGTGGGTGAGCACTGGTCTTGCCACTGTCGCAGGGTGCAGAACCCCAGTGACCTGGGGAGCTGGCCCTGTGCTCTGGGCTCTGTGCTGAAGTTTCAGTCCTGTCAGGGAATACGATCAACTCCCAAGCACTGCACAGATCTGTGCAGCTGAACATTATGTTCCCCTCGGGGCTGCAGCCGCCTGGAAGCGGTGGATGCGAAGGCAGAGCAGTCACAGAGAACGGGAACATCCTCATTCTCTGGGGGAATCTCTCCTGCCTGCTCTGGCCACGGGTGGGATTGGGGAGCGTCTGACCCTTGGGGAAGGTCAGCTGGATTTGGGGCATCTTCTCTCTCAGGGAGCAGGGGTTGGAGACCAGGCCCTGTTTATCTGGGCTGCGGACATAGCCTGGAGGAAGGAGCAGAGGAATGTGGGGCTGGGATCGGCCTCTTCCAGCGGTGGCTCAGCACAGCTCCAACTCGGGGGTTGTTTTTACTTTTTCATAACCATCACCTCTGTCAGAGCGAACAGTGCGAGGCTGCAGCCAACTGCTCCGAGGGGACAGCAGGCTGCTAATCCCGGAGCATCCCCTGGAACCAAAACACGTGGTAAAAAGGAATTGATCGAGCATCCTCAGAGGCAAGTTTGCCAGTGTCTCGGGGGATGAGATGTATCCCCAGAATTTTCTGCTGCAGATGTGGCTGGTTGTGCAGCATGAGGAGCCTTGGTTGGACTCAGTGGCTGCTGCAGCTTTTCCTGGCTGGGTGAGGATATTGAAGGTGCCCAGAGCGACACACGACATTTGAGGCTGATAACATCAGCTGATAACATCAGAGATGGGGAGTGCAGAGCTGAGCTCAGGGAACAAATTGCTCCGGGCTCCTGTTTTCCTTGCCTGGCTAGTTCCTGCAAATAGTGCTGGGGAATGGCACAGGCCTTGGCAGGAGGATGAAAGACCGAGGAAAAGAGAATTGCAGTCCTGAGATAAGGATGCCTCAGAACAGGATCGCAATTAAACCATTAAAACTCTCTTCTGATTCCCTGCAAGTCGAAGTGACTTTTGTGCCAGCTGCCCTGGAGCTCCTGGCATGGTCAGAGGCCAGGGAAATGGTGGAGAGAGGTGATTTACCAGTGTGGAGGTGGGCAAGATCATGCTGTGCTGCTGAAGCAGGTCCCTCCAGGGTTTTTGGGCTCCTTGAACTTTGCCGATGCAGTTTGGGTCAGGCATTTGGAGAGGGGGAGGTTGGGACTGTAGCCAAGCTCAGTGCAGGCTCCTTCTCTCTGTGAATGGCTTTTCAGAGGAGCCTTAACTTGTGCTGGAGCTTGGGGAAAGTGCCAGTGTGAGCCCACCAGCATCCAGCCCAGGACCTGCAGGAGATCTTGGATGCAGCTGGAAGCACGTTGGCCCCGTGGGTGCTGTGGAGAAATCAGTGTCTCCTTGCTGGGGGCACCTGGAGCTGGGAGCCAGCCCCAGGCATTGCTTTTTCCTCTCGTCAGGGACTTGTTTAAGGTGAAAAAGTAAAACAGCAGGAGGTAAGAGATTAAATACGATCAACTCCACGTTGAAGTAGGAGCTGACTCAGTGGAGGTGAAAGGAGGAATGGGGTGGTTTTCCCCAAGAGCTGGGATTTCCTGGCTCAGCTGGAGCTCCCTTTTCACTGCAGTTCGTGGGAATTCGGCTGTCAGCAGAATAACCCCGGTTTGGTCTGAGTGAGGTGGTTCTTCGGCCAGGAGTGGTTTGCAGGCAGAGGTGAGCGATGCCGAGTTTTGCACCTTCTCCAGCCACTGCTGTGGTGTTGCTGGGGGAGGCTGGGAACGCTGAGGCTTGTGGCTTACCCAGGTCGAGTGAACATGGATGTGGAGATGATGATGGGAGAGCTCAAGGGCAGGTTGTGCTCTTCCAGATCCTCGTGTGCCATCACCGCTGCGTCTGGGCATCTGCTCTCCTGCCTCCCTGGAGACTGCAGGTGCCCTTGGCAGCAGTCGCTTTCCCGATCCACGTCAGCGGTCGGCGGAGCCTTAAACTCCCAGCTGAGCGAGCCGTGGGTGCCCTGGAGCAGGAAGGACACAGCAAGCGGCCCCGTGCTTGCGGCAGGGCAGGGGGCTTGGCACGTGCTGTCCCTGTCTGTGTCCTTGTCCCGCTGGCATCAGTGTCTGTTGGGCTCCTCTACACCTGGGTACGGGCAGACAGATGGACGCTGCAGACAGATCTTTCTCCTGCGGCATTCCTGGGCTCTGAGATGGGCTGAAGCCTCCGGTTTGGTTCTGGGGAGGTGAGCTGGGCTCCGTGCCCCACGGGGCCGGGGCTGGGTGCGTTTGGGCGGTGCTGTGCCCCTGCGGATGCCGGCTCTGGCGGGATCCCGCGCGGGCTGTGGCAGGGAATGCTAATGCACAGCACTGCAGCTTTGCGGTGGCAGCGAGCCGGGTGCTGCCTGGTGTGGGGGTGGCAGAGATGGAGCAGGGAAAAGCTGGGGAGAGGGGGATGGAGCCTGTGGGGAGCTGCTGGCCCCTGGGGAGGGCTGGATGTCCTCTCCAGAGCATCATTCCCTCTGTTGCTGTCTGCAGTAGCCTGCAGACCGCTGACCTTGCTGCAGCCAGCTGCATCCCTGCCCCACTCAGCCCATTCCCAAAGACCTGTTCCTGCCCCACTCTGCTCTGTCCTGATTCATCCCAGGTCCCTGCAGCTCTTCCAGGCTGGGTGATAATAAACTCCCTTCCCCTTTGGGCTGTCAGGGGGACGAGACTGCCCTTGTTTGTCCTGACAGAGCTCCTGCAGCCATTCGTTTTTCCTGTCCCTTTAATTTAATTCCTTAGAGTGGCTGCTCATAAATCCTCTGTGCCTTTGTCAGCCTGTCTGGGGCCATGACTCCCAGCTCCTGCCCCGCTGTTCCGCAGGCACCGTGCACCTGGCTCTCCTCATTCCTTTGCTCAGATCTTCATTTCTTCATCTTCCTTGCTCCATCACAGCAGTTTGTCCTTCTCGTAATGAGGTGCCTGGGCTGGGATGAGTTCAACATCTCCTTGTCCTCTGTATGGATGTCCTGAGATGAGTCTAGCTTTCCCTGGGGTGCAGGAAAACCCTAATAAGTGGGGAAAAAAAAGCACAGGGGTGTTTGGAGTAGAGATGAATTACCGGCGCTTGGGGCAGCCAGGTCGCTCCTGGTGCTGTGTTAAATGATAGAATCCTGCTTTTTTTCTAAGTTGCTCTTGGGACCTTCCCATTGTTTTGGTGTTTTGGAGGGTCTCCCTGGTGTCCAGAGGGGAGGCTTGTCCCGGTGCCCAAGCACTGGGCAAGGCCAGAAGACATTTAATTGAATTATTGAACCAGAGAGTGGGAAGAAAGGAGGCTTTAGGAGTCTGATGGGCACAAACCATCTTCAAAATGATGTGCCAGAGCCTGTGGCCTTTGCTTCCCCCTTTTCCTCCTGCATTCCTGCAGGAGGCTGTGTTTCCACTCTTGTGTCTGTCCTTGGGAGATGGGAGAAGACTTGGATATTCATTCTTCTCAGTCTTCAGAAGCATCTCTTGTCATCTTTTGATGGTGTGGGGGTGGAGACCACTCATCCTGGGAGCCCCCTCCCCACATGAGCAGCCAGGTCTGGAGTGTGGGAAGAGTGCTGGAGGCAGGAGCATAGTGTTTTCTTTTGAGCTTCCCCAAAATGCCAGGTTATCTTCTGCTGGAGACCGGCCTACCTCAATACTTTCTTTGGGAACAGTTATCTCCGTGCTTTCCAGCCTGTGCAAATGTTGGAGTGAGTTCCTGTGCTCCCTGCTGGATGTTGAGGCTGAGGTATTTTGCTCTGGAAATCAGGTTTTCGTGGTCAGGTTGGAGCTGATCCTTCGCAGGTGAGGATCCTGTCTATGTTGCGCCTCGGTGGAGCTGATGAGTGCCTCATCCCAGGTTTTGGAGCAGGAAAGGTGTGGGACTTCAGCACTGAGCCTGAGGGATTTGCTTGTGCCTGGCTGTGTTTTTCTCACCGGGAGTTTCCTGCGGGTGATGGTCTCATTTGCAGAGGGCTCCTTGTGTTTCCTGCTGAGCCCTTTGATCAGAGCTGCTTATCTGGGGCCTCTGGCTCACCTTCACTCAGGACACGGTGGTGGCATTCCAGGTGACTGTCCTGGGACCTGCTGGTGGCCCCGAGGGCCTGCAGTGCGAAGGACTTTGTGCCAGAACTTCTCCCAGAGCGAAACTCTCGGTGAAACTGTGGGTTGGATCCATAAGGGGCTGGGAGAAGGGTCAGGGAGTCCCACCAAGGAGGAGCATCATGGTGCCACCTCAGCAGGGTGTGTGGAGCCCCTTCCCAGGGAACTGGATAATTCCAGGGGCTTGGGCACCCTCAGCAGTGCCGGAATCCACTCTGCACCATCCCCCTCTGCCCACACCATCCCTGCAGGCTTCCCTGGCATGGCTAACCCTTGGGAATGGGTGCTCTGGGACATCTTGGTTGATGGTCTGAAGAGAAAGCTGCTGTAGTTTGGGAATGGTTTGGTTGGAAGGGACCTTGAAGCTCATCCAGTGCCACCCCTGCCATGGGCAGGGACACCTTCCACTATCCCAGGCTGCTTCAAGCCCCGTCCAGCCTGGCCTTGGGCACTTCCAGGGATCCAGAGGCAGCCACAGCTTCCCTGGGCACCCTGTGCCAGGGCCTCACCTCCCTCACAGGGAAGAATCTGGGCTATTTTTTTGGCAGCTGATCCCACCCCATGGGTTCTGTGCCTCTGAGAAAGCGGGATGTGGAAGCTGAGGCTTGTCCTGCCTTTGGGAAGCTGCCCCCATTGCCCTGCTGAGTTGGGCTGCTTGAACTGTGAATTTTAATTACACTTTGGGATCAATACGGTGGCCTTGGTAACGAGCTTATTGCTGCTGCAGAATCTGTTTACTTCAGGTTGGTGACAGCCAAAGGGCTGAGGTGGCCGAGGACATGATGTTCCAGCTCCTTGAACAGGGTCCATTGTAATTCGGGTGAGGCTCCCGAGGCCCTCGGAGCTGGGTGCAGCTTCCCCTTGGCTGCCCCCACAGACCTGGAGCTGGCTGGCAGCACCCGTTCCTGCCTGGCCAAGGAGCTGCCTGGATTCAGGAGCCAGGATTTGGGTGGGGGCTGCTGGAGCCTGGTTTATCTATGTGGTGTGGGTGGAGGAGGTCGCTCCTTCTGGCCTTTTGCAGTGAGAGGAAATGGGCAACCTGGAAAAGGAGGCTCCCTGGGGCTTTGCCTTCCTGAAATTCGTGTTTTGGTGTCCTCCTTCCAGACAAGGGTGAGGTTCAGCCTGTATGTGCTGTTTCCTACCTCTCCTTTCGCCTCCCATCAGGGAGCCCCAGATTTCACACATTCCTGCAGTGGGGAGAGTTTTGCGTCCAACCTGGGCATGTTTTGGAGCGAGCACATCTGGCTGCTCCCTGTTGACCTTGGAGCCGTCAGCACCTTGCAGGCAGCACAGTGTCTCCTGCATTAAAATATTCTGTGAGCTTGCCATCTCCACAAGGAAATCACTTCTATCCCTTCTGCCTCCTTTGAAAGAAAAGGGCTCCGTGGAATCACTCTGTTTGCAGGAGAAGGTTGGCTCTGCTCTGACATGACTCAGTATCCAGGAGGGTGATGTTTGCCCATCCTGGTGGTGATTCCTCAGACTCCTGAGCAGGGAAAAACCCATGCTGAAGCCAGAGGTTTCTCCTGCTTTGCCTCCCAGCAGATGCATCAAAATCCAAGTAATTTCCGGGGCTGAAAATATTCTGTTGGTAAATGAGGAATGGGCAGCTGTAATGGAAATACCACTGGGAGGTCTTTGCGAGTCAGGGCAGGGGGAGGATGGATTTCCAGTTTTCCACAGTGGACAGCTCCTGTTTCCATGCTGATCCTGTGGGGTGTTTTCCCTTAAAGCTGTGCCATAGGGATGGAGGATCAGCTGAGGGTAGCTGAAGTAGCTGGAGCCCCTCCTGTTTGGGGTTTGCTGTTTTGGTTTCTTGAAAGACCAGCAGAAGTCTTGGAATGCTGAGATTCTTCAAGGCGGTTTGGGGGGAGAAGAGGAGGCAGGTGGGGTGCCCAGCATGCCAAGTGGGGTGATTCCTCCCCCAGAACACAGGGGCTGCTTTAGGATTACAGAGCAGAAGTTTGGGCTTCTCAATTTGGATTTTTTTTTGTGGCAAACCCTCCCTTCAGATCATGAGGTGTTGCTGAACGAGCTGTTTGACAGTGCTTCCAAGTGTTCCCTTGGTCTCGTACAACTGTGCTTGGAGAGGCATTTTCCAATTAGTTTAAAAATTGATGCTAATTAAAGCCGATTCCCTCTCAGCTCTGACACACAAACACATTTCCATGGGCTCCCAGCTCTGCCAGCTGGCCCGTTGGAGGCCATCAGTCCTCAGACTGCCCCATAAGCTGCTGGAAGTGATTTAACCCACAGTCATGGAATAGTGGAATGGTTTGGGTTGGAAGGGTCCTTAAAGCTCACCCAGTTCCACCCTCTGCCATGGCTCCCAAGCCCCGTCCAGCCTGGCCTTGGGCACTGCCAGGGATCCAGGGGCAGCCACAGCTTCTCTGGGCACCCTGTGCCAGGGCCTCCCCACCCTCACAGGGAAGGATTCCTTCCCGATATCCCATCCAGCCCTGCCCTCTGGCAGTGGAAGCCATTCCCCCTTGTTCTTCCAAGGACATGACCTCATCTTGTCTGCGCAGTTCTTCCAGTGTGGTAACTGCAATTAATACTAATTATCCTACTGCCCAAACACGTGCTGTGCCGTGGGCTGAGTCGGCACTGGGGATGAATCCAGAGGTGAGAAGTCTGAGATGTCTTTAGACCAGTTGCTGTTTGCCCATTCAGGGGGTTTATGGGGTTAGCCTGTGAGACATGACCAGAGTTCACTGCCCTTAGGGATCCCAGACATTGGACTTTTGCTGTTCCTGGCAGGAAGGAGATATCCCTCTGTGTTTCAGGAGATATCCTGTTCCATTAAAGCCAGGTCCAAGCCTTTGCCTTGGCTCCTGCAGTCCAAGGACGAGATGCCTCCTTATCTGCTGGTGAGGAGCTTTCCCTCTGCTCCTGCTGGAGCACACCTTTGACCTCCAGGTGTTTATGAGGCAGGATTTATCCCCAGTTACTGTTTAACACTCAAAATCACATTTCTTGTATTGAATCCCTCCTTCTGTTTATTTTTCCTTTAACTGGCATTTACAGTGATTCCCATCATGACTGAAATCTTGTGGTGATTCCCAGCCTATTAACCTTTGGAATGGGTCTGTTTCTTTCCTGGTGGGTTTTTTTCTCTGCCAAGTTTTGGGATTCATGTGGAAGTCCTTCATTTTCCTCTTGGACTCACAGAAACTTGGTTTGTTTTTTTTTCCCCTCAGTGCTTTACCCAACCAGCCCCTCCCTGGCAGTGGAGGATGGAGGTTGGGACAGGGCTTGGCTGGTTCGCTTTGCCAGAACCTCAGTGTCCTTTTATTTCTTCGCTGGGAGGAGTGTAAAGGTTTCCAGGTGGAGAATTGGCTGAAATTCCTGCTCGGGGAGTTGGCGGGGGGAGTGCCAGGCAGGTCTGTGCCTCTAGGCAGAACAGCCTGCCCTGTGAACCCTCTAGGGGTGAGAGGTACAGATCCAGGAGCACCAAATTCCACGTGGCTGTGGAATTTGAGCAGCACCCTTGGGAAGCTCTTCCAGCTGTGATGTCCTAATCGAGCACTTGGGGTTTCTTCTGCAAGTTGGGGGAACCACCAGGAGAAGGTTCTCCTCTTGCCAAGGCCCCACCTGGAGCAGAAGCAGGTCCTTTCTCCTGAGGGTTGTTCCACTTCCAGCTCTCCCAGAGCCCTTGGTGCTCAGGCTGTGGAGGATCAGGAGATGCTTGCTGAGCAGCTCTTCCAGCATCCCTGTGGAATGGTGGGGTGAAACAGTGGGTCCTGCTAGGGAAAATCCCCCACCTTCACCCAGCCATGGGCTCTGGCTGGGGATTCGTTTGCTGCTGAGATGATTTGAACTGGGAATCTGGTGGTTCTTCCGTGGGCTTGGCCATAGCCTCCGTGTGAATTTGTGCAGCCCTTTGCCATCCCAGTTTGTGCTGGCACATGTGACCAGAGCTTGGAAGTGGGAAAATGGGATGGTTTGAGTCACAGAGGCAAATTCGCCTCCAAACTCTCCCCTTCCTGGTGATTTGGGGATGAGGATGGTGAGTCCTCAGGGTGGGAGTCTTGCTGGTCCTGATCCCCCATCCCTCTTCTCTGAGTACCTCGTTTTTCCTTTCCTTCCATCCTCAAGGAATGCTGTGATCCAGAAATACCCTTCCAACCTGGATAACCTCACAGGAGAAGAACCCTAAAACCATCCCTGTCTGCCTTGCTGATTCCCACACCAAAAATCCGTGTCCTGTTGGATCGTGGAGCAGGAGCTGTGTTCTCCTGTGTGTCCCGTGTTTCCAGCTCATGTCTAGACACTGTCCTGTGGGAACAGGGGCTGGCTCTTCCAGCCTGGAAGCGGAGCAGAGGGGGCCTGAGGACAGGGCAGCCAAGTCCTCTAAACAAACCCAGCGCCCTGGCATGGCTGCAGTGGGAATGGGGCCAGCTCCAGGGGCCAGCACAGGGACACACACTGGGAGCATCGGGGACATGGCAAACGTGGCAATGGCTCTTCTCTCCCGGTCGGGAAGCTCGGGGTCTGCTCCGGGATCTGGGTGGCTGTGAAAACAGCATGGAAGAGTTCTGTCCCTTCCCTGAGGAGGTGGCTCAAGCAAAGCTGCTCCTCTCTCTTTTTTGACCTGGAATGAAGGAAAATACTGGTTATCTGACCTTTTCCCCCTCTGCTCACGAGGCTGAAGAGCCTCATTCCCTGGGATGCCTCCGCCCTCCCTGGATGCTGCGATGAGTCCTTCTGCAAATAAGTGGGTTAAAGCAGCTTGTCCTTTAGAAACGCCCGACCCAGCTCCTCCTCGGGAAAAACCAGCAGCTCTCCAGGAGGGAACAGTCCTTCTGCAGATAAGGAACCCTTGGAGACTGAAACCTGAAGGTGCCCGTCTCCAGGTGGGCAAAACCCAGCCCTGCTCCGAGCTGCTGCTCCTGTCTCATGTGGCAGCAGGGCTGGTGAGGAGAAGGATGCTCGTTTGAGCTGTAAAACATTCCTAAGTCTGGCTGGATTTCCAGGAATGACAAAGAAATGATGAACTTAAAAGACAGGTCACGTCAGGGCTGCCTTGGCAGCATGGGCATCTGGCAGTGCCCTCCCAGCCTCTGCCAGGGAGTTTTTGTTTGGGAGAACATATTAAATAAGGGGAACTGACTGCTTTGAATAGTCCTGATCCCTGCTGCTGGTTTCCTGCAGCCAAGGGAAAGGTCCACCAGCACTCTGGATCCTTCCAGGCTTTCTCCTGGGAGGGCAGAAGTGGGTTGCAGAGACTCTTCTGCTTTATAGGTGGTTGCGTGGCTCTAGGAACGTGCTCTGCTCCCATTTTGCTGTTTTTCCCTGGGCAACTGTGCTGTGTCCTCACATCCACGGATGTCAGGCTCGGAGGTCTGGAGGGTTTTAGATGATTCATTGCTTCCTGCTTATTTTGGGTGATGTGCAGAGCCTACTCCTGTCCCCCCTCCACTTACCCAGGACAGAAGTGGCTGGGAGGGCACTCTTCCCATGGCTGCCTATGTGCCGGTGCTCACGTTGTCCCTAATAAAAAATAATAATAATGGTGAAGAAAGGATTGCTGAGGCAAACCTGGGGGTGCCAGGAACAGAGCCTGGAGCCGCTTTGCAGCCCGTGTCCTTTACCCTGTGGAGCCTGTGCACTGGTGAGCCGCGTCAGCTGTGAGTTGGTGGATGCTTTCCAAATTCTCTTTTCCTTCCACAACCTGCTCCTGCTCTCCCTCAAGGCTGCATGGGATGCAATCAGGGATATGTAGCACAACAAAGGAGCTTAAGCATCCTCTCTGGAGCTGTTCTGGGAATGGAAGAAGTGTTCAAATGAAAAGTGGGATTGTCCTGTGCGAGAGGTACATGCTGGGCTCGTCTGTGCCTGGGGTAAATCCAGCTGCGTTTACAAATCCCTCTCTCTGGAGCCAGGGAGTGGAATTTTCTTACCCTGTCAGCTCCAAAAACTGCTCTCCTGCCTGACCACTGGGAAAGTCTTTGGGATCAGCCATGGAGAGTGGCACACCCTGCAGTCACGAGCTGCCAGTTTGGTGAGATGGTACCAATCCAGACCTGCAATGTTTGCCCTCCCTGTGTCGTAATAATCAAACAAACGAGGCTGTGTGTGCTGGGGACACCTGGGCTGCTGGGTTTGGCACTGCCTCGCCAGTGTTCTCACTGGATTTATCCTTATAACCCAGAGAGAAGCTTGTTCAGGCTGGTCTTTCAGCTTCCTGCTGGTGTGGGGTGCTCTGAGCAGTGTGGCCAAATAGGGTGGATAAGGACAATGCTCCCTCAGCTCCAGCTCCAGCCCTGGAAAGGGTGGTTTGAGCTGAAAGTGGGCGGCTGTTGTTGGGAAATGTCCCATCTGCCTGGGAATGGGCACAGTGGTGGTGGATTTCCCACAGGGAGAAAATGTCCTCCTGGCTTGGCCAGTGTGACTGGGAGCAGGCAGTGCCCAGCGATGCTCTGGAAGAACTTGGCAGGAGATGGTGGATCCTGCTGTTTTCCTGCAGAACATATCCCAAAATCCCTGCTCTTCCTGCTGCTCTTTTGGCCCCTTAGATCTCCAGCCCCATCTCCTGCTTTTCCAGGGCAGTGATGCTGGAAACCCCTGCCTTCATTCCTGTGCAGGGAAATGGGTGCTGTCTTGTTTTCCCTCCTTGACCGTGAATTTCTGGGATGAAAAAATATTTTCCTTGCTCTTAAACCCTTGTGCTCCACCCGGCTGGAAAAGCTGCTTCCAGCAGGATGAAGTTTGGGATGCGATTCGTGGCTGTGCTCTTTGGAGCTGGACAGCCCCAATCCCGCTCAGCCACAGAGCTCTGCCCCGCAGCCCCCGGCTGGGAATGCCGTTCATTCCAATTCCCATGACAGGCAGAGGGATTAGGAGATTTTCTCTGTCTCCTTAATGCAGCTCGAGCGCCCGGCACGTGGAGGGCACTGGTCACGCACCTCTGCTCCAGTGCCCGTCCGAGCTCCCTCGGCTCCCTCCTCGCGCTGCCGGACACAGTGGTAATTTCCCGGGCTCAGAGGGGTTGGATGTTCGGATGGTTTGTTGGATTTGGGAGCTGTTCGTGGTGTTTGATGTTAATTTTAGCCAGGGCAGATTTTGCTAAGCTGGGGAGTTCAGCTGAGCCCTGGTAAAGCCACGGCAGGGATTACTGGGGGTAATTCAGCACTTGGTTTGTTTAGCACTTGCTTTTTCTCTCCTGTTGGAGTCAATCCCCTCATTCCCGTGTTTCTAGAAGTGCTGTTTCTCCTGCAGAGTGGGGTTGTGCCTCAGAGCTGGCTCAGCACTTACAGCTGGAGCCCTGGAGGGGAGATGGACTGTGGTGTGGGATGTTGTGGGATTGGGGAGAGCAGTATCCTTCCGTCCCATCCTCTCTTTTCTGCTGCATCCCGAACGAGCTGTGCTCCCTGAGACCATCCGGGCAGCACGTTTCTCTGAAGGGAATTGCCCTGTCCCAGAGCTCCCACATCCTGGATGCTCCAAGCCAGGACACACCTGCCCCCTGGGCTGGAGCACTGTGCCTTACGTTTTTTCCCTCCTGGGTCACCTCTTCCCTGGAAACCTTTCCCTGAGATAGAGAAAATTCCTCAGCTAACACTTTAAGCTGTTTTAATGCCAGCAGCTGTTTTATGGGGCATATTTTTTATACCCTCTGGTTTGATGGGCTGCCAGAGGAAGAGCTTGGTGTGAAGGCATGGAAGTCTTGTGTCCTGAGATTGCTGATACTTTTTCCTCCTTGGAAGTGCCCATGAGCAGTACGCTGGCATGGAAGTGGCACAAGCCTATCCCAGGCTGTCTGGGGAAGATTGATCCAAGCAACAGACCTTAAATAAATTCCAGCACCATCATTCCTTGTTGGGAAATCTGCCAGCTCCAGCCACACGCTCTGAGCCCAATGTTGGTTCCTGCCTGGAAGTGCTTCTGCCCCTCTTATCCCTGGAACCAGCTTTCCTGTGGGGATGGGGGTTGTGGTGCCCTCTGGATCCTCCTCCTGCTCTCCCGCAGCGATGGAGGTTGCAATGCCCTCCAGATCCTCCCTCTGATTTCCCACGGGGATGGGGGTTGTGGTCTCCTCTGCGTCCCCCCCGCCCTCCTGTGGGGATAGGGTTGCGATGCCCTCTGGATCCTGCCCTCCACAGCTTCCCTCTGCTCTCCCATGGGGATGGAGGTTGTGGTGCCCTCTGAATCCTCCCTCTGCACCAAATGACCTCAAACAATTGCAAAACCAAACCTGCTATCTCCATTTACCACTCCCGTTCCTTCCACTAACACAAACTGAAGTAGTTTTGCATCAGAATCCAACTGGAGCCTGCTGGGAGGTCTGGTCGAGGGAGCAGATACTGGGCTGTGATGTGTCCAGGATGGAGGAGCTGGCTGGAAACCTTGCAGCAGCAGCACCCACAGGAATGCCTGGGATGCTTGGCTGGGTGTGGTGATGGATCTAATCTGTGCCAGTCAGTTCCTGGAAGGGATGCTGGAGTCCCACATCATCCCAGCTGCCCTCCCTTGGAGTGAGCCGTGGGTTTCATGCCCTCTTGTCCCTTCCCCAGTGGAATACTGTGCTGCTTTTGGCCCATCTGCTGAACTGGGATTCTGCAGAACTGTGGCTACTTTTGCCAGCCCAAAAAGCCATACTGGTGCTGCAGCTGCTCCAGCTCCAGCCTGTGCATATTCCTCCTTTCTGGAATGGATCATTTCAACTAAATCGCTTCATTCTTCTCCCCTCCGAAGCCTGTTTCCTGCATCAAAGCTTTCAGGGAGCTTTTGAGATGGCTGTGGCACAGAAAACCCCTCCTTGAGGCCACTCTGGGCTTTCTCTTTCCATCATCTTGATTTCTCCAGGACTCCTCTCGAGGTCTCCTGGCTCTTGGGGATGCTTTGTTAATCCCACTCCCTGCTGTGACGTCTCATCCCTGTTAAATGGCAAAATTAAATCCTGCAGCGACGCGATCTGAGGGAAGGGGCCGTGCTGGGGTTCTTTGTCAGGGTCTCCTGCATGGCAGCGGGGAGGGGGCTGCAGGCTGGATTTGCTGCTGCTTTCCCTAATTCCCTTTCATCTCCGTCGTCTTTCTATGGCAGGAGCAGCAATAAGGCCCTTTGCTGGCTGCTCACTCAGGGCAAGCGCAGCAGCTCAGCAGTTTTGGGTTATTTTCCCTCTCTTTTTGGCCCAACACAGTTAAAGTTGATGATCTGGTGGAAGGTGCTGGAGCCTTGAGTTGCCTCTGGCTGAGAGAGGTGGCTGTTTTGGGGGTTCTCTTCCAATGGAAACATCTTGTCCTGCAGAGGAGGCTGAAAGCCAATGCAATGTCAACTTCTTTTTGTTGAAATGTTCTCTCTTGCTGAGGTTTTTTCCTGCGCTTTCAGTGTCAGTTTTGGAAGGATGTGTGGTGTTTTTAACCTGTGGGATGCTCTGCTGCTGGGGAGGAGCCTGGAAGCACCAGGGATCTGTTGGGACCACCCTAGCTTTCTTGTTGCTGCATTTTTGGGCAGAAATCTGCCGGGGTCGGGTGGGGCTGTGGGAGCAGGGGCTCTGCCTCCACATGGGATGTGGGTTGTACAAGGAGTGTGATTCCTGAAAGATCCTTAGGGAGCTGGGAATGGGTTAAAGGGGATGTTTCAGGGTGCTCTTTTTATCTTCAGGTGTTGTGTCACATCTGCTTTAACCTTCTGGTGGCAGTTGTTCAGGCAGAGGAAGGGGCCGAAGTTTTGGCGTCTGTAGCCTTGTATTTGGTGATGTTAATTTTTGTGGACTGAAGGGATCCGTGGGTCCCTGCAGCTTGGGAAGGTGTCATGCCTTAAGGATCACCTCCTGATTTAGCACTTCTTTCCTTTGCTCCCAGCAAATCCAATTTGCAGATGACATGCAGGAGTTCACCAAATTCCCGACCAAGACGGGCCGTCGGTCCCTGTCCCGCTCCATCTCCCAGTCTTCCACCGACAGCTACAGCTCTGGTAGGTGCCAGGTCCTTGTCCTTGCGTGTTCCTCTCCCAAACCCGGCGTCAGTGCTGCAGTGAATGTGCTGCTCACACAGGGTTTGTGCTGCCGTTTGTACTTGGACGCTGAGGGGATGATTCCAGGCGCTCCCGAAGCTCAGGCCTGATTGCCAGTTGATAATCCTATTACATCTGGGTTGTTTTAGAGAAAAAGAGTGCAAAATTCCTTCAGGGCGTTGGCTTTCCTTAGGAGATTGATAGTTTGAGCCATGAGTGAAAGCTGGGAAGGGAAACAGAGCAGAAAGCTGAAGGGTAGGAGGTTCCTGGATTCATAAGGCCTGGCATAACACCCATTCCTCTTTTGGTTTAGCTGCCTCGTACACGGACAGCTCTGATGATGAGGTGTCCCCCCGAGAGAAACAACAAACCAACTCCAAAGGCAGCAGCAATTTCTGTGTGAAGAACATCAAACAGGCGGAGTTTGGGCGCCGGGAGATTGAGATCGCCGAGCAAGGTACAAAGTGGAGTGTGGGGCTTCTGGGGCTTTTCCCACTCCTGCTGTAGCCTCAGATATCCTGTTTTTCCCCCCAAATCAGTTAGGGAAGAGTGAGATGTGCCAGCAAATGTTGATGCTGTGTCCCATCCCTTTTCTAGCAGGAGCAGAGCTCTTGCAGGGTTTAATGTTTTGTTGGCTTTGGATAGACAAGGATTTTGCAATGCCTTCAGAGATATGAAAGCTGAAAATCCCAACCCCTTCCCCTGGGGCTTGTGGGAAGCTGAGTTACCGTTCCAGGGGGGTGATTGGGTAACTCTCCTTTCCTTTTAGAAGGGGAAGATAATCCAGGCACATTTAGGGCAGCTCTCCTGAGACATGGCAGCTCTGTTTTCAAGTTTAGGTGCTTCACCTGCTGCCACAGGGCTGGTGACTGTCCTTAGGTGCCTTCCCCAGGCAGTGAAAGTCCCAGACCGCTCCTTACCTCTCTCCTTGTCCCTTGGTGAAGTGACAAATGGCACTGGTGTTTTGGTCCCGTTTTGCACAGACCTGCCAGGCCAGGGATGAGGAGTTTTCTCCCTGCCTGTGTAACAGCTACAGGCACATACTTTGGGGCTGGAGGTATCCTGGGAGACCCCAAAAGGAGAGGAGCTGTGGCAGAGAGGGGGCCCTTTGGACTGAAGCAGCATTAAAACTTCTCTTCCTTTTGCAGACATGTCTGCTCTGATTTCGCTCAGGAAACGAGCCCAGGGGGAGAAGCCTTTGGCTGGAGCTAAAATCGTGGGCTGCACCCACATCACAGCACAGACTGCGGTGAGTGGCTGCTTATTTGGGGGCTCTGGGGTGGGACATCAGCTTTTCCCTGGGGAAGATCTCTTCGGAATGGGAGAAGGCACGTTCAGTAGTCCGGAAGCGTTGTGGAAAGGTTGTGCTGGCGGCATTTCCCCGAGGGCAGCGTTTGGTTTCCGTGCCCATCACTGCTGCCCCAGGCCTGCCCTCGTGCCTGGGGCATCCCTGACCCCTGGGGCATCCCTGACCCCGGGGGCATCCCTGCTGTCCCGCAGGTGCTGATCGAGACGCTGTGTGCCCTGGGAGCGCAGTGCCGCTGGTCTGCCTGCAACATCTACTCCACCCAGAACGAAGTGGCCGCGGCCTTGGCAGAGGCTGGTGAGTGCGGCCGGGCCAGAGCCCTCGCAGCCCCTCCTGCCTCCCTGGCCTGATCCCCGGGGAAATCTTTTAGGGAACTTCGTGTTTTACTTGTGTATATTTCGTGTTATGTGTATTTATGTTTTATTCCGTATTTGTAATTTATATCTAGAAATATTTTAGGATTAGTATGTTTTATGATTTAAATGATATTGTAGTGTATTTTAGAATTAAAATTGTAATTAATATGTTTTATATTTATAGGTATGTATAAATATATGTGCATTTATGTAAAATATACACTGTAAACATAGGAATACATGTATAGATATTTATATGATGCTTACAGATATATTTCTACATCTATATTTATATTTATCTATATATATCTATATTTATATATATCTATATTTATATCTATATTTTATAT
>VZRR01000323.1:16606-30297 GCA_013398015.1 Oreocharis arfaki
TCTTATTATTTATTTATTATTATTTATTTTCTCTTTTTTTTTATTTTTTTATTTTCTATTTCTGTTTTAGGGAATTAATATTTTTGGGAAATATCTTCTAGGGAGGGATGGACAGGTCTGATCCTGGTGTGGGCTGAGATGTGATCTCTGCATGGCCCCTTGGCTCTTGTGTCCGTGTACTTCTGGAGTTGGCCAAGCAGCAGAGAGCTCTGCCAAGCCCAGCAAACTCCAAGGATGCTCCTGTTCTTTCAGGTGTTGCTGTGTTTGCCTGGAAAGGGGAGTCAGAGGATGATTTCTGGTGGTGCATTGACCGCTGTGTTAACGTCGATGGCTGGCAGGCCAACATGGTGAGGAGCCTTCTCCAGCCCTTCCTCTTCCTCTTCCTCTGCCCAGTCCCCGTGGGGTTCCTCACCCTTCCACCCTGGGGCTGTTCCTGGGAGCCTTCTGGCCTTGCAAGGGCCTCTGGCCCCAGTAAAGGGGGGCTTTTGGAGAACGGCAGCTAGAGATGAGCTGGGAGCAGCCATGGGAATGTCAGGAGCTGCAGAGATGATGTCCTGAGTTGACACATCCCCACGGCAAGGGAACAGCTCCTGGTGGAGTTCCCACGAGCCAGGAAATGGGACCTCTTTCCCCCTACAGGAGCTGCCCCAGCCGCTCCTCCCTCAGCACAGCCACCATCTGCCCTTTCCCTCCCAGAGCTGGGGTCATAGTGGGGACCTTTCCCTTGCCAAAGCCGATGTACCCCCTTGGGGCATGGTCTGTGGTCACCAGTGATGTGTCCGTGGGCCATGACACCTCCCACAGCCTCTCCTCTCCCGTTTGCTTGCAGGACATGAATGCTGTGGCGTCCTGAGCTCAGCCTAGTTAGTTAGTGCTGCCTGTGGTCACCTTTCCAGGCTGCAGAGCAATAGCAGAGGCAGGAAATCCTATTAGGATCCAGCAGCTCCATGCAGGGGTAAGGAATCTCAGTGTTTTGGAGGAGACCCCGAGTTGCAGGCAACAAGGGGAACCCAGGAGTCCTGGCCCCCAGGCCTCTGCCTGAACAGCCCTCCAGCAGTGCCTGAAGATGCTTCTCCAAATCATTTTCCCCGTCCTATCCTCAGCCAGTGCATTTCCCAGTGGGAGGCCTGACTGCTCCCTGTTCTTCCTTGCCTGTTCTCTAGATCCTGGATGATGGTGGGGACCTGACCCACTGGGTGTATAAGAAATACCCCAGCGTGTTCAAGAAGATCCGAGGGATCGTGGAGGAGAGCGTGACGGGCGTGCACAGGTGGGAGCTTTGGGAAGGCAGACCCGGAGATCTCAGGGAGTCACTGCTCTCTGCTCTGACCTGCCTCTGCCCTCTCCCAGGCTGTACCAGCTCTCCAAGGCTGGCAAGCTCTGTGTCCCAGCCATGAACGTGAATGACTCCGTCACCAAGCAGAAGTTTGATAACCTGTATTGCTGCCGGGAATCCATCCTGGATGGGTGAGTCCAACCCTTTTCCCCACTGGCACTTCCACATGGGTGGGTTTGGCTCCTGCTGCTCTTAAGCAGAGATCAGGCTCTGCTGCTTTGACCTGGTTTTGGGCTTGACTGATCCCAACACAGGTCTCTCTCTGTCCCCCAGCCTGAAGAGGACCACGGATGTGATGTTTGGAGGGAAGCAAGTGGTGGTTTGTGGTTATGGGGAGGTGAGTTCCGTGAGCTGTGCTGGCCTCCCCCCAGCTCAGCATCCTGCACTTCCCTGTGCAAAGGCCACTTGCCCTTGCTGTAAGGAGTAGATCCAACCTGGTGAGCGATAACCAGGGAAATCTTGCTGGAATCTGCTGGGAGGATGGAGATCAAGGATCAGATTTCCCAGGTTGCTGCAGATTAACTGAGCTGCGCAGCTGACGGTTGCTGGGACACACTGGCCTGAATTATAACTGCCCACGGGTACTCCCATCTGCTGTCCCTGGCCCACGTTCAGCATCCAGCCTGGCGGGGCAGGCGGCTTCTCCCTGGGAATAATACTCTGGCAGGGGGGAATTGTACCATGAACTTGTCACTGATTCTACCCTGGAAGAGCTGGAGCTGGGAGCTGCCCCCTTCCCTCCATCTGTGCACGTCCGTGTGGGTGTTCATCTTCCAGCACTGTGCAGGGCCTGGCAGGAGCTGCAAAGGCTCTTACCAGCAGGAACTTGCTCCCTGATTTATTTAGGCACCAGTGGAGCCCAGCTTTGCTCGACCAAGAGACTGTGCTGGTTCTCACCCAGGGCTCTGGGCTGGTGCCTGGTTCTCCAGCCAGGAGTTGTGCTGGGCGTTGCTGTCTCCAGGGCCTGTCCTGAGCTTTACTGGACTTCCTCACAACAGGAGAGTCACAGAATCATAGAATCCCAGACTTCTGGGAAGGTTGGAAGGGAACTCAAAGCTCATCCAGTTCCACCCCCTGCCATGGACAGGGACACTTTCCACTAGACCAGGTTGCTCCAAGCCTCATCCAACCTTGGATACTTCCAGGGATGGGGGAGCCACAGCTTTTCTGAGAATTCCATTCCAGGGCCTCACCACCCTCACAGGGAAGAATTCCTTCCCAATATTCCATCCAGCCCTGCCCTCTGGCAGTGGGAAGCTATTCCCCCTTGTCCTGTCACTCCAGCCCTTGTCCCCAGTTCCTCTTCAGCTCTCCTGGAGCCCCTTTAGGCACTGGAAGGGGCTCTAAGGTCTCGCTCTAGCCTGCTCTCCTGCAGGCTGAACACCCTTAGCTCTCCCAGCCTGTTCACCCTGAATGGTTTCCCCTTGGGATGTGAGCTGGAGTCCCAGTTTGCCCTGCCTGGGTGTGTTCAGTAGACCCAAGGCTGGAGTTGGGTGAGAAGTGAGGGTCTCTCTGGAGATGTTTTTGGTCCAGCACCTTGCTGGTCAGAAAACGGGGCTGAGCAGGGTCAGTGCAGCACAGGCAGGTGTTGGTGTGGGTTGCTGGTGTGGAGAGCTGGACTTTGCTTTAATTTTCCCCTGAGGAGAGGGAGCGAGTCCGAGATGCTGCTGCAGGAGCCCTGTGCTCCCTATGCTGATGTGGCAGCGTGGGATGGAGGATCTGCCCCCTGAGGAGTGCAGGACAGCTCTGAAATCCTTTAGCTTAAAGGCAAGGGGGCACTGTGTGCTCCTCTAGGCTGTCTTTAATTCCTGCTTGGAGAAAGGCTCCTGCAGTGCTGGGGCTGCACAAGCTGCGAAAGCATTGGGTTGGGAAAGCTCCTGGCCTTGGACACTTCCAAGGATCCAGGAGCAGACACAGCTTCTCTGGGCCTCCCTGCCCTCACAGGGGAGAATTCCTTCCCAATATCCTATCTATCCCTGCCCTCTGGCAGTGGGAAGCTGGTGGCCTTGGAGGGGAAGCTGGGCTTGTGGCAGTTGTGCCACTCACCAGGTACATCCTGAGCCGCTCCTGGGATTGGGCAGGTGGCTGGGATGAGGATCTTTCAGCCTGGGGTGGGCTTGGGCTGTTTAGGGAAGGGACTGTAGCACTGGCGTGTCCGTGTCCTGCCTCACTGTGATCCTTCTGCCTCGGCAGGTCGGGAAGGGATGCTGTGCTGCCCTGAAAGCCCTGGGAGCCATCGTGTACGTCACGGAGATCGACCCCATCTGCGCTCTCCAAGCCTGGTAAGGTGTTCCTATCTGTGTGGGAGTATCTCTCTGTCTGCTCTCCAGCCTCTCCCAAACCCTGCCAGAGGCTGGAGAGGAGCCAGGGGGGATGTGTGGCTCGTTTTGGAGAACATGGACCTTGTTGGGATGTGATGGGGAAGGGCTGGGGCAGCTTTCAGGGAATGGGGTATCAGGCAGAAGGTGTTCACTGGCTGGTTTGGGGAGGCTGCTCAGGCTTCTGTGCCTCATGAATGTGGCTCCTCCGACATTTCCAAGAGTGGGTTGGACACCCCAGCTGTTGCACAGCCCTCCCTCGTGGCACCAGTGTCCCTGGAGGGGTAGAGGAGAGCCCAGGCTGCTGCCAGAGCAGTTTGGAGCTGCTGAGATGCCTCATGGCCTGGGGCAGAGACGGAACAAGCTTCTCCTCCTCATCATGGTCCCTATTCCCCCTTTTTTTGCCAGCATGGATGGATTTCGGGTGGTGAAGCTGAGTGAAGTAATCCGTCAGGTGGATGTTGTCATCACCTGCACAGGTAGGGATGACAAGGTTGGAGCGGGCTGAGGAGCATCATTCCCAAGTGGGGTCTCAGGGGAGCTGGGAACGGGGGACCCTTCACTGCTCTGTGCTCCTGACTGCACAATAGCTGGGCTCTGCCAGGAGCTTTGCCCCGGATTTGCTATTTGACCACAGTCCTGGCCTGGAGCAGAGATGTCTCGGCCACGTGTTCTCAGGGTGTTTGGGGATCTCCTAGAGCCTGGTAAATTCATGGGAGCAAAGATCAAAGATTTGGGCGCTGAACAGGCTCCCCGGGGGATGGTCACAGTCCCAGTCCTGCCAGAGCTCAAGGAGTGTTTGGACAACACTCTCAGGCACGGGGTGGGATTGTTGGGAGTGCCATATGCAGGGCCAGGAGTTGGACTTGATGACCCTTGTGGATCCCTTCCAGCTCAGGATATTCCACGACAGCACTTGTCCCACCTGTCCTCTGCTGTCACACCCAGAAGGGCTCACGTCCCAGTGGAAGTTCATCTGCTGTTGTCCCAAGCTGAGCTTCCCTGACTCGAGTTCAGGGGAGGGGAAGCCGGAGGGTTTGTGTTCCCGCTGCTGTGGGATCAGCTGTGCCCTCTGTGCCTGCAGGGAACAAGAACGTGGTGACCAGGGAGCACCTGGACCGGATGAAGAACAGCTGCATCGTGTGCAACATGGGCCACTCCAACACCGAGATCGACGTGGTGAGTGCCGGCGCCTCCGGCCGTGCCCACCTGCCGGCTCCTGCCGTGACTCCAGCCTCTTCCTCCTCCTCTTCCAGACCAGCCTCCGGACGCCGGAGCTGACCTGGGAGCGGGTCCGCTCCCAAGTGGACCACGTCATCTGGCCGGACGGGAAGCGGGTGGTGCTGCTGGCCGAGGTGTGTTGAGAGCTGGGCCGTGATGCTTTGGGCCTCCGTCAGGAAATCACGGATTTAGCCAGGTGGAAAAGTGCTGGGAGGAGCTTCAGGGCTCAAAATCGGGTTTTTTGATTTATTTTACTTATTTTTTATTTCCTTTTCTTGAGGCTGGCTGTGTCATACCCCACATGCAGCCACAGAGGTGCCATCTGGCTCCGTTCTTCCGAGCCGGGATTCATCCCACTCAGCCAAACCCCATCTGTGCAGGGTTTCCCAGGTGTTGGGTGGCTCCTCTTCCCACAGGAGCTATTCTGGCAAGAGGAGGGACTGGCTTTTCTAGGGACCACAACATTCCCCTGCCTTGAAGCGAAGGGTTAAGGTGGAAACTGGAGCAGGGTTGAAATGCTCTGGTTCCCTGTGCCCCTGTTCCCTGGTCTCCTGTGCAGGGGGGAGGGGGTGGAGGTGAATCCCATCTGGAAACTCAGTTTGGTTTGGATTTGGGAGCACGTCCAGCTCCGTGCTGACTCCTCCTGCTTGCTCCCAGGGCCGTCTGCTCAACCTGAGTTGCTCCACGGTTCCCACCTTCGTTCTCTCCATCACGGCTACCACGCAGGTCCGTACGCGGGTGGGGCCCTGCACGAGCCTCGGGGTGGGGATGCTTTGGAACGAGCTGGGAACACGCTGGGATTGGTCCTTGGGATGGCACCACTGCCAGAAATACCATTTTGTCTGGGCTGCAGTTATTGCTGGCGTGGACCCAGTGTTTTGGGTACAGCAAGTTTTGGGAGAGCTTTTAAATGAGTGATTTCATGGCACAGCTCCTGCTGGGCTGGAAGACAGGTTTAAGCTCCCTCCAGCACAGTTTTAAGCTCCCTTAGGATAGTTTTGAGCCCCCCTGGCATGGGTTTAAGTGTTTAAAAGCACAGGTTTAAGCCCTTCTAGCACAGGTTTAAGCTCCTCCAGCATGGGTTTAAGCCCACCTAGCACAGGTTTGAGCTTACCTCAAAGCAAGGCTTTGGGCTGGGAGCACGGAGAGGACTGGTGGCACTGGGAACACTGAGGGGATGGCTGGCAGCCAGGCTGACAGCGGGGAATTCCCTTGTCCTCACTCCTGTCAGTCCAAGTGGACAGGGAGCAGGCCTGTGTTTTGGACTTGGTTCCCAACAGTGGAAGCCAGCACTTGGGGGATGCAGTTTCATCTCTCCTGAGGGAATGACCCTGGTTTCTGGATGCTGCCAGTTTCTGAGGAGCAGCCCCTCTTTTTCCACGTGCCGCAGCAGCTGTGTGGTCTAAGAGGAGAAGAGCTGCTAATCCTAAACCATCCTCATGTTTTCCACTGGGGTGTTGAGCCCCGATGCTGCAAACAAGCTGGGTGGCATCTCACCCCTGCTCTCTGATCCCTGCAGTGGGATTATGGAGACCCAGGGAGGGATGTACCCGTGGTGGGAGCCTTTCCCTCAAGGCACGTTGGAAATGGTTGCGCTGCCCCTCCAGCTCCTAGATCCTTCTCTGCCTTTGTGAGCTTTCTGCTGCCCAGGTTGGTGGCCATTCCTGACTGCTCCCAGCTTTTCCCTGTGCTCTCCACAGGCTCTGGCTCTGATTGAGCTCTACAACGCTCCCGAGGGCCGCTACAAGCAGGATGTTTACCTGCTGCCCAAGAAGATGGGTGAGTGAAGGAACTGACTTTTCCCTAGGGAATCTGTGTGCCAGCAGCATCAGGAGAACTCAAAGCCGGGCTGGCAAACACTTCCAGAGGGACAGTGGGTTCAGGGAAGCCACCAGAGGCAGTGACCTTGAAATACATGTGGGTTATTTGATTTATTTTCGTTAGGTTTCTGCAGTGTGGGAGGCGCCCCACATCCTGCAGCCTCCCTTCCCTGGGGTTTTCTGTGCCCTCCTTGTGCCTTTTGGGGCACATCCAGCCTCGGCTTGGGCTCAGCTCTGCTGTGGGTGATGGTGAATCTGGGGTGCTGCCCAGCCAGAGCTTCCAATCATCACCTGCCCGTGTTGTGGTGGGGAATGTGGAGCCCCTGATCCCGTTTTCCCTCTTCCAGACGAGTACGTGGCCAGTTTGCACCTGCCATCGTTCGACGCCCACCTGACGGAGCTGACGGACGATCAGGCCAAATACCTGGGACTCAACAAAAATGGGCCTTTCAAACCCAACTACTACAGGTGAGAACTGCCAGGGCAGGAGCTCCCAGCTCCCCATGGGTTTGGAGCTCTGCCTCCAGCTCCGGGGTCTCCAACAGCAAAAGGATGTGGAGCTGCTGGAGCGTGTCCAAAGGAGGCTACGGAGATGCTTTGAGGGCTGGAGCCCCTCTGGGAGAGCTGGGAGGCTCCCAAGAGAGCTCAGAGCTCCTTCCAGTGCCTAAAGGGGCTCCAGGAGAGCTGGAGAGGGACTGGGGACAAGGGATGGAGGGACAGGACACAGGGAATGGCTTCCCACTGCCAGAGGGCAGGGCTGGATGGGATATTGGGAAGGAATCCTTCCCTGTGAGGGTGCAGAGGCCCTGGCACAGGGTGCCCAGAGAAGCTGTGGCTGCCCCTGGATCCCTGGAAGTGTCCAAGGCCAAGTTGGATGGGGCTTGGAGCAGCCTGGGATAGTGGAAGATGTCCCTGCCCATGGAATGAGATGGGCTTTAAGGTCCCTGCCAACCCAAAGCAGCCTGGAATCCCACGCCTGGGGGATCCCCTTGCCCTGGCACAGCAGCACCTCCCACGTCCCTCACTGTCCCTTCCTTCTCTCCTAGATACTGACGGGACCATTTCCATGAAGGACCAGACCACACAAGGCAACATTTGAGAGATTATTTTCAAAAATAATTTTTTATTTTGGTTTACCTTTTTTTTATTTTTTTTTCCCCCTTGGCTACCACCAGAACCTGTTTTTACATTTTATCTGTGATTTTAAGGTCAGGTTTTCTTTTCTCCCCCTTTTCCATGATCACATCCCTGTCTGATCTTGACAGACAATCTGGGATTTATTTGCTTCTTGCTTTCCTGTGGCTGGAGCCGCTGATTCCCAGCCCTGGCTGCAGGAGGGGCTTTCCCTTTCCTGCCGTGCCAAGGGCCCTTCATTCCTGCAGCGATGGTTCATTTTGGCTTTTGTTTTGTATTTTTTCCCACCTTTCCAGCCCACGTCGGTCTCAGCCGGGCTCCCTGCGGATCCGGAGATGCTCTTCTACCTTATCTTCTATTTCTTTGTGTGGATTATCTGCAACTTCTAAATTGCCTTAAAGAGCCCAGTTTTAGCTGCTAGATCCCTGCTCCGGGTGCTTCCTGGGAGCAGAGTGGCCTGCAGGACACCTGGCAAAGGGGGTGTGACTGTGCCCAAGCCCGGCCCAGGTCCCTGCGCTGAGGTGGCCCAGGTTTGGTGGCCGCTGGCCTGGGTTTGCTGGCCACCTGGGTCCAGGGGAGTTCAGTGTTTCAGGGTGCTAATCTGAATCCGGATGGGGGTCGCTTTCCCAGCATTGTCCTCATCTCTCCTAGGTTTTTTGTTCTTTTTATTTTTTTAGCCAAATTGCACCTTAATTGAGTTTTAAACATTTTTTTTTTCTGTTTGTTTATTTGTTTTTTTTCTTCCTCTTTTCCTTTGTGATCCTTACAGAGATGTTTTAGAGGGGGGGGATGTTTTCAGATGTTTTGAAGAGGAAGCACTGGGGATGTGGCCGCCTTCCCATCTCCCCCTGGGAAGTGCTGGGTGGTGTTGAGGGTGTCTGGGGTGGGTTTTTGGGGCTGTTTCACTATCTTTTGTTAGAGCTGGATGCAGAGATGAGCCTTCCCCATACCCCAGCCTGGCCCCTCTGCTCCCTGTTGCTGTTTTCCTCACCATCTCCCCGTGTGTCCTGGCTGCTCCCATCACCTCCATGCCCTCCCTGCTGGCATTTCCCTTTCCCAGCTTGTGCTGGGCTGTGGGAAGCTCCTTTCCGACCCACTGAGGTTCCTCTTGGCTATTTTTATCCTCCCCAGCTCTCCTCTTCCTTTCCCCACCCAAGGGACGGAAGGAGCTGCTGGCACCTCCCGGATCATGGAGCTGCTCCTTCCCCCTTCGCAGGGATCCACCTGGACGGGTCCTTCCCGGGGAATTTGCAGGTCTGGGGGTGCAAAGCTCCTTGTGGGGCCAGGAGATGGGAGAGGCGCTGGTGGCCGAGATCATCTTGCTCTCCTCCCCTGCTCCCTGTCCTCTGACTGTTGCTCTTTCCCGCCCTGCCTGGTCTCCTCCTGGACGGTCACCCCATAGATTTGGGGAACACCTGCCTCGCTCCCCCACAGATCCTGGGGATCACCTGGGTCCCCTCCACCATCCCCCAGACCTCACTGGGGACGGCTTAGCGAGCTGGGATGGGCGTTTGTGGGAAGGATCGGGAGCATCCCCGCTTCCCTGTGAGCCCTCCACGCCCGGGGGTCCCGGCCCCCCCGTTCCCACCCATCCCGGGTGGAATCTCGGCGCAAGGGCTCCGTGTCTGGATAAGCCATGCTGGGGGAGCCCGGGGGTGACGGCGGCAGCAGCGTCGGGCCGGGAGCGAGAGGTTTATTTTGTATATGAATGATTTTTAATGAATGCAATATTAATCCTTGCAGATGAGCAATAAATCATTAAAGTCTAATTAAACTATTAGGAAAAATGAAGTGCTTTTGGTTGTGAGTAGTTTATTTGGTGCTTTGGGGGACCTTGAGTTGTTTCTGAGCCCAAGGGCAGGGCTAGAATCTCCCTTTGGCCACCTCGGGGTGGGGATTGGGTCCCACCAGAATTCTCTGAGCGTTTCCAGAATTCTGAATTTTGGGCTCTCACCCTCTTTTAAGCCCAATGGGGCACCTTAACGTGGGGTTTAAACCCTGTCAGGTTCCTCTGTCGGGGTCTGACTCCCGTCTGAGCCCCACCAGGTCCCCCCCTCCTTGGGGTCTGAGCCCCCCCAGCCCCTTCACTGGGGCATTCCTTTGTTCCAGGCCCTTCCATTTGGGATCTGCCTGTTCCTGCCACTCCCAACATGGCGGCGTCCAGCGCCCGGGCCCCGCCCTGGGGCGGAGGCGGAAGTGCCACACCAGCCATGGCCGCGCCCAGGGCCGCGCCGCACCGAAGATGGCCGCGCGGGGGCGGAGCCCTCCGCCCGGCCGTGTGTCGCTCCGTCCGTGGCCGCCGGGGGCGGGCAGCGCCGGCCGTGACGCGGCCGCCGCGGTGGAGCGGCGAGACCGGCGGGCGGAGCTGCATCNCGAGGTCAGCGCCGCCGCCGCCGGGAGCGGGGCGGCCTTCCCGGGCGGGGCGGGCCGCGCCGGGCCTCGTCCAGGGCCTGCCCGTGGGTGCCCAGGGGCGGTGCTGGTGTCCGGTCGGTGACGGTGCCTGGTGGTGCCGGTGGGTGCCAGTGCCCGGGGGTGCCGGTGTCCAGGGGTGCCAGTGCCCGTAGGTGCCGGTGCCCGGGGGTGCCAGTGTCCGGCTCTTCCAGCCCTGCTTGGGCACCGCCTTCTCCGGGACCAGCCCAGGACCAGCCGGTCCCCCGGCCCCGGTGCTCCAGTACTGGTCCCGGGGCCGGTCTTGGAGCGGCCGCTCCCTCGGTACCGGTTCCCTGGCGCTGTGGCCCCGGGCTGTGGAGCCGAGAGGCCTCTCCCTGCCCGGCCTGCTCGGAACCGGGGCTGCCCTGACCCTGCCTCGTCTCGGTCGGTGCCGCTTTCCCGTTCATCCATCCCTTCCCCAGGTCCGGGCCGATGTGACCGGGCTGGGGCGCGAGGGTGGCTCGGTCCGCCGGTCCCAAACGGGGGTGATAGGGGTGGCCCGGGAGTCTCACAGCCCATCCGGGAGTTTCCTCGGTGTTACCAGCCCGGGTGGGGTGTCGGGTCCCGCTGCCGTGCTCGGAGCAGGGATGGATCCAGCAAGATGTGACCACCCCCCCGAAGGACACCCCGCGGTCCTGGGCTCACCCTGAGCCTTGGGGGTCAGGAGGGTTGTGTGGAGCTGCGGTATCGCGGGGTTTTTCCGAAGTGTTTCATTCCTGGGATGGCCCCAGAGCCGTTCGCTCCCAGGGGTTCCTCAGAAAGGTCCCTGGAATGCCAGGGGAGGGATGTGAGGGGGAATCTTGGAGAGCCTGAGGTGCTGGGGGCTCCCAGCAGAGCGGAGGCAGCACAAGGCAGGGGCTTGGGGCTACCCCTCCTTCAGACTCCTGGAATTCGGGATTGTTCTGATGTGGGTGCTTCGTCAGGAGTGAGAGCCCCCAAATTTGGGAGAGTTCTGCTGTGGACTTGCGCCTCGTGCAGGGGTGGATGCCCCAAAATTCGTGTGGGTTTGGTTCTGGGTGTGCCCCTTCTTCAGGAATGTGTGCCACAAAATTTGGGGTGGTTCTGCTGTGGCTCTGCTCCTCGCTCAGGGGTGGGTGTCCCGAGAGGGTTCTGGTGTGGGTCTGCCCTGTGCTCAGGAGTGGGTGTCCCAAAATTCTGCTCACGGTCTGCCGCTCCCTCAGAAGTAGGTGCCCCAAAATTTGGGAGAGTTCTGGCATGGATCTGCCCCTCTCTTGAGAGTGGGAGTCCCATAATTCAGGAGAATTCTGCTCTGGGTCTGCCTCCCTCTCAGGAGTGGGTGCCCCGAAATTTGGGAGACTTTTGTGTGTCTACCCCTCACTCAGGAGTGGGTGCCCCCAGGTTTGTGAGGATTCTGTTTTGGATACTCCCCGTGCTCAGGAGTGGGAGCTCATAATTCAGGGGAGTTCTGGTGTGGATTCGCCCCGTACTCAGGATCTTGAAATTTGTGAGGGTCTTGCTGTGTGTCTGCCCCACTCAGGGCTGGGTGCCCTGACACGCTGTGGGTCGATGTTCGTGACTTCCCTAAAGGGAGCTCATACTTTGTGCTCTAAAGGTTCTCCTGGATGTTTTTGCAGCCCCTCCAAAGCTGTTGGGAGTTGTTTCATCCTCCCTAATCCCATCTGCTGGGATGGCACAGCGGGATAGCCCAAATTTTCCCAGTTTTGTGCGAAATGGGTGAGCTCTGAGAGCTCCCTGATCTCACAGAAGCCTCTCCCTGTCTCCTGCTGTGTTTGCTGTGCTTTGGGGGCTCCCCCCGTGCTTTGGGGGTGCTGCAGTGGCTGCATGCGGCACAGCCGATGGAGACGCAGGAGGTGGGCTGGAGTTGCCCTGGTAACGTTTGTGCTGCTGCAGGAATGTTTTTGGTCTCTAAACCAGGAAAAGCAGCCCTGGATTTGCAGGAGGATGAGGTGAATTGTGAGTGTTTTCAGGGATTTTGGTTTTCCTGAAATAGGCTGTGATGGAACTGATTTTTTCCCCCGTGTTTTCAGGGCTATTCGGAGTCGCCAGACCTGGAGTTTGAGTATGCAGACACGGATAAATGGACAGCAGAGCTGTCGGGTAAGGAATTCTTCCGTGATGGATCAATTAATCAGCCCTGATTTCCTCTCCTGATAGAATTAAAGGAGCTCTGTCAATTCTACTATCACTTTATTATTACATTCAAATGCTTTATTGATGTTAAAAGGGACAAGATATGTGTAATTAATATTTTTGGCCTTACACTGGGTGAGGTTTTGTTACATTTTGATATTTTGGCTAAAACTGCAGTTCCAGGGGCTGAGTTGCAGCTTGGTGCAGGTTTTTGGAGCTTCTCCTCTTTTGGCAGAGCTGTACAGCTACACAGAGGGGCCAGAGTTCCTGCTCAACCGAAAATGCTTTGAGGAGGACTTCAGGATCCACAGTAAGAACCTTCTTCTGGATTCCTCTCCCCCTGGGAAGGAATCTCTCTTCCTGGAGAAGAGGAGCCTGACGCCAGAGCTCACTGGGGTCTGCACCTACTCCCCAGGGGCAGCTCCCATCTCTGCTCGCTATGAGCAAGGACAGGAGCCAGGGAAGGGCTGGAGCTGTGTCAGGGGAGTTTAGGTTGGGTATCAGGGAAAAGTTCTTCCCCCAGGGGGTGCTGGGCACTGCCCAGGCTCCCCAGGGAATGGGCACGGCCCCGAGGCTGCCAGAGCTCCAGGAGTGTTTGGACAGCGCTCCCAGGGACCCAGTGAGATTTTTGGGGTGCAGGACCGGGAGCTGGACTGGATGATCCTGTGGGTCCTGTACAGCTCAGGCTATTCCCTGATTCCACAACTGCTCTAATCGCCTGCCGGGTGGCGGGAGGCACCCCTGAGCCGTCACACATCGCCGGGAGCTCTCCCTCCCGGCAGCTCCCCGCTTGTGCCGGGTCCCCCCCGAGCGGGGCCGTGCCCAGATCCCGCCTGCTTTGCTTTGCAGTGCGGGACAAGAAGTGGCCGGAGCTGGAGCGGACGCAGCACCGCACCCACGCCATGCGCCTGCTGGACGGGCTCGAGGTGACGGCGCGCGAGAAGAGGCTCCGCGTGGCCAGAGCCATCCTCTACGTGGCACAAGGTGACAGCGGCCTCTGGGCCTTGCTTTGCCCCCTGCCAAGTCCTTGTCGTGGATTAGGCTGGGATGCAGTTGATATATGTGATGGAAATCTGTATTATGTATATTGTGCAATGTGGTTATACGATTAGATGAACAGTTGTGTGTGTTGTATTTTATACATTATACTATATTTTATATATATTATATTATATACATAATACATATTTTATATATATAGTATAACATATATACATAATACATAATATATTATGTATTATATATAGTGTATATTTAAATATTTAATACAGAACTACTTTTTGTACATAAAGCTTTTACATCTGTATTTATATATCTTCT
>VZRR01000323.1:30668-42570 GCA_013398015.1 Oreocharis arfaki
ATATTATACATTATACACAGTATCTTATATATATAGTACGCAATATATTAATTTATAATGAATGTATTGTATTAATATGATAAGATAATTACTAATTATTTTAATTTATAATATTTTGAAGAATTTTCATTGCTTGTGGATTTCGTTCCACCTGGGATGTCTGGAACAAAGCTGAGTCTCATGGGACCAGATAGTTTAGAGCAGCTTGACCCAAAATTTGGCTGATTTCCCTGTGTTATCCCAGTTCTGCCAGACCCGGAATGCGTTACCCAAAGAGGGCAGTTCCATCCTCTGCATCCCAGTTTTTTCCTCAGTTTTAGGGGTGTGTTTTCCATTCCCCCCCAAAGCGCCGTGGGGAAACCCAGCTCCTCGGGGTGCCCACGGAGGTGGGATCAGCAGGGTCTCCTTGCAGGCACCTTCGGGGAGTGCAGCTCCGAGGCCGAGGTGCAGGCGTGGATGAGGTACAACATCTTCCTCCTGCTGGAAGTGGGAACGTTCAACGCCTTGGTGGAGCTGCTCAACATGGAGATTGAGTGAGTACCACGGGAAACGCCTCAGGAATGGCTCTGGAGCTCCCTGGCAGGAGTTTTTCTGGTTCATGGCACAAAAACTTAGCTGTCCTTCTATCCCTGATCTGATTCCTGCATCCACCAGAGTGACTCCCCTTGTTCTGGGTGTGTGTGTAATGCAGAATTATACCTGATTTCTCCTGAAATTCCTGATCTATCAAACTGCCTGGCAGCAAACAGGCAGCTCTGCTCCTCCCGCAGCTGTGCTGGGAGCGGGCAGTTCATGGCAGCAGTGTCTGTCTCAGGGTTTGGTGCTGGCATGTGGAGTGCCTGTGACAGAGTTTGAATTCTCCCAAATTCTCTCTGAGCTGTTCTCCCTCCGCAGCAACAGCGCGGCCTGTTCCAGTGCCGTGAGGAAGCCGGCCATTTCCCTGGCTGACAGCACCGACCTCAGGTATGGAGTGGGAAGGGAGGCCAGGGTTTTCTGGGAGCTTTGGGAGGCTGAGACAGGCACTGGGAGGGGTCCCAGAGCTGTCGCAGCTCTGAGAGTTTCCACAGGTATCCGTTGTGCTCAGCCTGCACAGCAGGAATGGGACAGGTTGGGGGTGTGAAAGCAGTGAAATTTGGGAAAGCAGATTTTTTTCCTGGTTGGACTTTTTCCCCCAGTGCCTGTGTGGAGCAGGTACCTGAATTCTGGATGTGGTCTGGGTTGCTCCAGCCTCTCCCCGAGCCCTAGGTGCTCACAGTGCTTCCATAACTTAGCCCAGGCTCCGGGATTCAGCTGCCCTGGTTTTTGCAGGGTGCTGCTGAACATCATGTACCTGATTGTGGAGACTGTGCGCCAGGAGGCCGAGGGGGACAAGCCCGAGTGGAAAAGCATGAGGCAAACCTTCCGAGCAGAGCTGGGTGAGGATCAGGAGCCGGGATAGAACTGCCAGGGCTGGAGACAGTGACCTGGGAGTTTGCTCTGGGGCTTGGATAATGGGGACTGGCAGCACTGGGTTGTTTTCTGCTTGACTTGTGGGGCAGAGGAAGCCATTCAGCCTTTTCTGCTGCTGAGTGCTCTCTCCCTGGGAAAAAAAATGGGATATTGGGGCTGTCGTTTTAACACAGAGGTAAGAAATTACGGAGTTTATGAGGCCTTGGAAGGGGAGAGGGACCTGTCTGTGGTGAAGAGAGGATCTTGGAGCTGATGGGGAGGAGGGTGCAGGGGCTGGTGATGCTGGTGATTGGGGTGAGGCCAGGGATGAGGAGTTCTGGCTGATGGTGCTGTGTGGTTCCAGGAGCTCCCCTGTACAACAATGAGCCCTTCTCTGTCATGCTCTTCGGGATGGTGACCAAATTCTGCAGCGGCCACGCTCCGCACTTCCCCATGAAGAAGGTGCTGCTTCTGCTCTGGAAGACTGTGCTGGTGAGGAGAGGCTGTGGGGTGTGGGATGTGTGGTTTGGTGCTTGGCAAAGGAGGGAATTCTGCCCTCGGAGTTGGCTGTAATTGCTCCATCCTCTTGTTGTGTTCAGTTTTCTTTTAAACCCAATCCAAGGTTTTCCCCTGTGGGGAAGCATTGGGTGTTGGTGTCTGGAGCTGGATACTAGGGATAGACCCAAAGCAAGGTCCTGCCTGGGGGAAGGAAAGCTCTGAGCATTGCAGTTGTGGATGCCTGGACATCCTCCTGTCCCTCCTGTCCTTCTCAATGACAAGAGGAGCACAGGACAGGCAGCTCCTGTTTGAAACCCTGGGGAAGGATTTGGGCCCCTCAGGACAAGAGAGACTTTGAGGGGCTGGAGCATGTCCAGGGAAGGGAACGGAGCTGGGGAAGGGTCTGGAGTGGCTGACCTTGGCTGGGCTAGGGGGGCTCAGCCTGGAGAAAAGGAGGCTCAGAAGGGGACCTTCCAGCTCTCCACAGCTCCCTGACAGGAGGGGGCAGCCAGGTTGGGGTCAGGCTTCTGCTCCCAGGAAACGAGGGACAGGACAAGAGAAAACGGCATCAAGCTGTGCCAGGGGAGGTTTAGGTTGGATATTGGGACCTTTTTTTCATGGAAAGGGTGGTCAGGCCCTGGCAGGTGGTCAGGCTGGCCAGGACGGTGTTGGAGCCACCATCCCCAGGGGGATTTAAAGGACACGTAAATGTGGCACCTGGGGACGTGGATTACTCGTGGCCTTGGCAGTGCTGGGGGATCAGCTGGGCTCGATGACCTCAGAGGGCTTTTCCAACCCGAACGATTCTGTGATCCTGGAAAGTGGGTTTGGGAAGGGCAGCTGTGGATGCCCCTGGAGCCCCCCACGCTCAGCATGCTGTGGTCTCCCTGCAGTGCACCCTGGGAGGGTTTGAGGAGCTGCAGAGCATGAAGGCAGAGAAGAGGGAGATGCTGGGGCTGCCACCGCTGCCCGAGGACAGCATCCAGGTGATCCGGAACATGCGGGCGGCCTCCCCGCCCGCCTCCGCCTCCGACCTCATCGAGCAGCAGCAGAAGCGCGGCCGCAGGGAGCACAAGGTGGGGACGGGGACATGGAGGAGGGCGCTGCCAGGATCTGGGCTTGTTTTTGGGATGTTCCCTTCCCTCTCTCCCCTCTCCAGGCCCTCATTAAGCAGGATAACCTCGATGCCTTCAACGAGCGGGATCCGTACAAAGCCGATGACTCCCGTGAGGAAGAAGAGGAAAATGATGATGACAACAGCCTGGAGGGAGAGACCTTCCCCCTGGAACGGGATGAAGTGATGCCTCCCCCCACCCAGCACCCCCCCAGTGACCGCATCACCTGCCCCAAAGGGCTGCCCTGGGCCCCCAAGGTCCGGTGAGTCCAGGGGGGCTCCGTGTTGGCAGAGCTGGAGCAGGGTCAGGGAAACGGAGGCTGTTGAATGTTGGGAATCTCAGCAGGGGTGTAGGGGAGGTGTTTGGGATGGGGTGGTCACTTGGGTGGCTGTTTTCTTGCGGGGTTGGCTGGGCACCAGGGTTGGCTGGACCACAAGGCTTTTCGCTGTGCCTGGGGCCGTGGCACTCCGGATGGGCAGGAGAATGTGACTGTTCCCTTCTCCCTTTGCTGCAGGGAGAAGGACATTGAGATGTTCCTGGAATCCAGCCGCAGCAAATTCATTGGCTACACTCTGGGCAGGTGGGTGCAGAGCCAGCCCAGGGCTGCCATTTGGGGGGGCTGTGGGAGAGGCCAGTTTGGGGGCTGCTTTTGTCTCCACTTGGCAGCAGGGAAGGCCTTGGCTGGCTGATCCAGGGCTTCATCCCTGGGTGGTCTCTGCCCCACCCCTGGGTGGTCTCTGCCCCACGCCTGGGTGCTCAGCCCTGCTCCTGCCTCCTCCCAGCCTGGCTCTTTCCCTCCCCCAGTGACACCAACACTGTGGTGGGCTTGCCCAGGCCCATCCATGAGAGCATCCGCACCCTGAAGCTGGTGAGTGAAGGAATTCCTCCAGACCCTGCTGCTCTATGGGTGCCCCTTGCCCATCTCCCTGCTCCCATCCCAGCTTAGGGTGGATTCTCCTGACCATTTTCCCCTTTCTCCACCCAGTGATGGGAGAGCAGCCTTAAGCTTTCATCTCATCCCTGGACTCACAGGTTGTCTGAGCCCCTTCCTTAGGGGGCTCCATCCCTTCCTTAGGAGGCTCCATTCCTGTCTTAGGGGGCTTTATCCCTTCCTTAGGGGTCTCCATCCCTTTTTTAGAGGACTCCATCCCTGTCTTAGGGGGCTCCATCCCTTCCTTAGGGGGCTCCATCCCTTCCTTGGGGGGCTCCATCCCTTCCTTAGGGATCTCCATCCCTTTTTTAGAGGACTCCATCCCTTCCTTGGGGCTCTCCATCCCTTCCTTGGGGCTCTCCATCCCTGTCTTAGGGGGCTCCATCCCTTCCTTCATGTCTTCATCCCTTTCCTCCTGGGCTCGTCGCAGACCTGAGCCCAGCAGCTCCCACCCTGTGCATCCACACGGGTCACCCCTGGCACAGGGGTCTGGGAGGGGTGGAACAGGCTGCTGGGAGCAGGCTGGGGCCAGGGCAGCACCGGGGGGCCGTGGTGACCCCACCCTGTCCCCTGCAGCACAAGTACACGTCCATTGCCGAGGTGCAGGTGCACATGGAGGAGGAGTACCTGCGCTCCCCACTCTCCGGGGTGAGTGTGGGGATGGGGTGGGATGGAGATCCTGGGCTGGCACTTCAGGCACTTGGCCCTGCTGGGTTGTTTGGCAGGGCTGAGGGCTTTGTTTTGCTGGTGAGGGGTTTCTCTGGGGCAGAGGGGGTTGGGGCAGGAGTTGGGGGTATCCTGCCCTCGGGTTCATGTGCCATGGTGCTGCTGGCAGCTCCTGGGATGAGGTTTTTCTGGTCTCTCCAGGGGGAAGAGGAAGTGGAGCAAGTCCCTGCAGAGATCCTGTACCAGGGCCTGCTGCCCAGCCTGCCCCAGTACATGGTGAGCTGGGGAGCACTGGGATCCCCCGGATCAGTCCCTTCCCAGTGATGCATCCCAGGTTTTCACCCCCTGCCCCTGCCTTGTTCCTCCCTCCTGCAGTGGGGAAAGGGCCTGTGGCCAGTCCCCCATGGCTCCCATTCCCCCTTCATGTCTCCCTTCTTCCCAGATTGCTCTGCTGAAGATCCTCCTGGCTGCAGCCCCCACCTCCAAAGCCAAGACAGACTCCATCAACATCCTGGCAGATGTCCTGCCGGAGGAGATGCCGTGAGTGGCTGTGGAGCGGAGCTGGCTGGGGTGGGAAGGGAGGGAGGGATGGGAGGGAGCTGAGGGAGTGACGGGGTGTGGGCTGGGGCTCCCTGGGGATGTGACCCTGCTCTGCCCTGGATTGTGCCCTGCAGGAGCTGGGAGGGGCAGACCCTACCCCAGCCCAAGGATTGTGGAATCATGGAATGTTTTGGGTGGGAAGGGACCTTAAAGCTCATCCAGTTCCACCCCTGCCATTGGCAGGGACACCTTCCATAGACCAGGCTGGGCATGGGCACTTCCAGGGATGGGGCAGGCACAGCTTCCCTGGACAACCCGTGCCACCCTGACAGGGAAGAATTCCTCCTGCTCCAACCCCTGTGTGTCCCCCAGGACCACGGTGCTGCAGAGCATGAAGCTGGGCGTGGATGTCAATCGGCACAAGGAGATCATCGTCAAGGCCATCTCGGCCGTGCTGCTCCTCCTGCTCAAGCACTTCAAGCTCAACCACATCTACCAGGTGAGGTGGGCCGGGGTCCAGCCGTGCCTGCGGGTCTTTGGGCACGGCAGGACCCCCAGTGGGTCCCCGTTCACCCACCTTTCTCCTCCCCAGTTTGAGTACATGGCCCAGCACCTGGTCTTTGCCAACTGCATCCCGCTCATCCTCAAGTTCTTCAACCAGAACATCATGTCCTACATCACTGCCAAGAACAGGTGAGTCCTGCCCGCCTGCCTTCCTGTGGGATGTGGGGAGGGGTCCCTGTTTCTGTGGACCCTCCACAGTCCCTCCCTGGCAGTGGCTCAGGCTTGGGCAGACCTGGGAAGTTCCCACCACAGCCCATGTCCGGTGGGTGGGCAGTGGGGGCTGCGTTGCCCCCAGGCCAGGGGGGATCTGGGGGAGCAGCACGACCTCCCCTGTCCTTCCCACAGCATCTCCGTGCTGGACTATCCCTACTGCGTCGTGCACGAGCTGCCGGAGCTGACGGCAGAGAGCCTGGTGAGTCCTCCTGCCGTGACAGTCCTGGGGTGCTTCCCGGGGGAATTTGGGAGGCAGGGAGGCAGCAGGGCTGCAGCACCCAGCCCCTGCACCCTCAGCACTCCCGTGCTCGGCCCCAGGTGCCGCTGGGATTCTGGGGAGGGGGATGGGGATGGCAGGTGTCTGCTGGGGGGGAGCGTGCCCGGAGAAGGGAACGGAGCTGGGGAAGGGTCTGGAGCCCCAGGAGGGGCTGAGGGAGCGGGGAAAGGGGCGCAGCCTGGAGAAAAGGAGGCTCAGGGGGGACCTTGTGGCTCTGCACAACTCCCTGACGGGAGGGGGCAGCTGGGGGGGGTCAGGCTCTAGTCCCAGGGAACAGGGACAGGACGAGGAAATGGCATCAAGCTGTGCCAGGGAGGTTCAGGTTGGATATTGGGGAAAATTTCTTTGTGAAAAGGGTGGTCAGGCCCTGGCACAGCTGCCCAGAGCAGTGTTGGAGTCACCATCCCTGGAAGTGCTCAAAAAATGTGTGGGTGTGGATGTGGCACTTGGAGACATGGATTAGTGGTGGCCCTGGCAGTGCTGGGGGAATGGTTGGACTCGATGATCTCAGAGGGCTTTTCCAACCTTAACAGTTCCATGATTGGATGATTCCATGCCCACATGCTGTGCTATCCCCTCTGGACGTGGCTCCTCAGACCACCACAGCCTCTCCCCATGCCTGCTCCAGTCCCTTACCTGACCCTGCATCTCCTTCCCCACAGGAAGCTGGAGACAACAACCAGTTCTGCTGGCGGAACCTCTTCTCCTGCATAAACCTCCTGCGCATCCTGAACAAGCTGACCAAGTGGAAGCATTCCCGCACCATGGTGAGGGCTGGCAGCGTTCAGGCTGGGAATGTTCTGGAGCTCAGCGTGGCCAGAGCAGGGCCTCCCTGGGCACCTGGGCTGGGGATACCTCGGGCCAACGCAGCGCTTGTGGGGAGTGAGGGGCGAGCAGGGGGAAGGGAGCAGGGCTTGGCTCAGGAATCCATCCCAGCTGGGTCCGGGGCTGTCCCGGCAGATGCTGGTGGTGTTCAAGTCGGCGCCTATCCTGAAGCGGGCCCTGAAGGTGAAGCAGGCCATGATGCAGCTCTACGTGCTCAAGCTGCTCAAGGTGCAGACCAAGTACCTGGGCCGGCAGTGGAGGAAGAGCAACATGAAAACCATGTCTGCCATCTACCAGAAAGTGCGGCACCGCCTCAACGACGACTGGGCCTACGGCAACGGTACCTCCTGCCATTCCCGGCATTCCCGGCATTCCTGCCATTCCCGGCATTTCTGGCACTCCCAGCCCTCCCACCCCGGGCTCTGTGCCCCGGGGCTGGCCCTTTGCTGCCTGGGGCTTGGGCAGGTGTGCTGGGCTGACCTTGGCTGGTTGAGCTTGACCAGGTGCCCACCAAGCTGCCCCATCGCTCCCTTTCCCAGCTGGACAGGGGAGGGAAAATCAGATGGGAGATGACTTGGAGGCTGAGATAAGGTAGTTTAGTACAGCAAGAGCAGGAAAAAAAATAGGTTTGTTCTCTACTTCCCCTCAGCAAGTGAGGTTTGGCCACTTCCCGGGAAGCCGGGCTCCAGCACGTGGAGTGGCTGCTGTGGAAGGCACATGTTTTAAATAACAAATGCCCCTCCATTCCTCCTCCTTTCCTCAGCTTTTGTGTCTGAGCTGACATCCCAGAGTCTGGAATATTCCCTTGGCTGATTTGGGTCAGCGGGCCTGGCTGTGTCCCCTCCCAGGATCTCACCCACTTCCGTCCTCACGGTGGGGTGGGGATGTTGGGAGACAGTGCTGGTGCTGTGCCAGCTCTGCCCAGCAGAGCCACAGTACTGGTGGGTTCTCAGAGCCTTCCCAGTGCCCGCTGCAGGGCCCAGCACTTGGAGGGCTCCTACGGGAAAATGAATTCCAGCTGAGCCAGGCACAATCCAGCAGGTCTGGGGGTGGGAAGGATTTGAGGTGCTGACATGGCAGGGATCAGGGCTCTGCCAGTGGTATCAAGGCTGAAAACCTTCTTTTTTGGCCTAAATTGAGCTGGAACAACAGGGTTGGTGCCTCCCTGAGGGGGTCCAGGTTCCCCACTGGGGTGTCCCAATCCCACCATCAGGATGTGGGAGCTGGGGCAGGGTGGCATTGCAGTTTTGGAGGTTTTTTTGGCCTGAGAGTGTCCTTGGGGGTGCACCAGCATTTCCTGGTGCTGGGGCGATTGGGGCCAAGAGGAGCCCCCATTCCTGGCTTCATTTTGGTTGTTTCCCTGGGGTGGGGATGCTGGAAGTGGTGCTGGAGCTGTTGGCTCCAGGCTCTGCACTTTGTTGGAAGTACCTCTGAAGACCTTTCCCAAGTGGGAGGGGCCTGGGGTGGAGTTGTTGGGAGGGGACACAGCCACAGGATACTCCAGACCCAGTGCCATCATGCTCGGAATATAAAGTGGGGGGAAGAAGGAAGAATTGGGGGACGCTGGCAGTGATGGTGTTTGTTTTCCTCAGTCACCATTCCCAGGATAGGGCCTTGTTCTCCTGAAGGTGCTGAACACCTGCCTGCTCGTGGGAAGCGGGGAATGAATTCCTTGTTTTTCTTTCCTTGTGTGCCCAGCTTTTGCTGTCTGTATTTATCCTAACCCCCACTTTTCCAGCTTTTACCCTCCTGGTTCTTCTCTCCTGTGGCTGGTGGGCGAAGGAGCAAGCACAGGGCTCAGTGGGGCTGGGCTTAAACCACCCCACCGAGGGCTTTGGGCTGGCCAAAGCGTTCCCATCTCCACTCTGACCGATCCCATCCCTGTTCCCAGACCTGGATGCCCGCCCGTGGGATTTCCAGGCGGAGGAGTGTGCCCTGCGTGCCAGCATCGAGCGCTTCAACTCGCGGCGCTACGACCGGGCCCACGGCAACCCCGACTTTGTGCCCGTGGATAACTGCCTGCAGAGCGTGCTGGGCCAGCGAGTGGAGCTGCCAGAGGATTTCCAGGTCAACTACGACCTGTGGCTGGAGAGGGAGGTCTTCTCCCGGCCCATCTCCTGGGAGGAGCTGCTGCAGTGACGGACGTGGGGAGGCAGGACGGGTCGCTTGCAGAGCTCGAGGCTGCCCTGCTGCCACGGGGCAGGGCGGCGAGGTTTGGGGGGGTCTGTGTGTGGCTGCACCCCTGCGGTGGGCTTGGGAAGAGGATGGAGCTGGGGGGTCCTCGCCGAGACCTCATCCTGCTGCTCTGCCTCCTCCTGGGTTCGTCCCAAAGCTGAGGGTGCGCTGGGGGTTTTTGTTGGGTGGGGGATCTGTGCCCACCCCCTGCGATGCTTTCAGAGGCAGCACCCTCCCCGTGCCCCCCCAGCCAGGAAGGGGCACCGGGTGGCAGTGTGGGAAGGGGTTCCTTGGGTGGGACACCGGGCTGGCCCTGCCCAGCCCCTCTGGGGGGGTCAGGGGGGGCTGGGGGGACTCGAGGGGCTGGGATGGCCTCCCCTCCCCCTGTACATATATTATATATATTTGGTGATACCTCTGCCCTGAGTGTGGCTGGGCTCTGTCCATGTTCCTGTCTGTGTCCCTGTCCCCTGCCTGCAGCTGAGCTGGGATGAGGGTTCCTCCTTGTCCCCCCTCACTCCTCAAATCCCACCTGGCCCACCAGAAGGTTTAGTGTTTCCTTGCACCCAGGTCTGTTGGTTTGGGGGGGCTGGAGGCCTCGAGGGGAGCAGGAGTTTGTGTGTCCCATTCGTTGAACCCTCCCCCAGCTCTGTCCTGGGATTTCTGACCCCAGTGTGGCGTTAGCACTGGGATTTCCCTGCTCCCAGCGGAGGATCCTGCCACCAAATCCTGCCCAAGCTCAGCCTTGCACATCCCCTGGCCTCAGTTTCCCTGGCAGAGGGGCAGCAGCAGCCCTGGGGGGTGAAATCCTGGGGGATTCACCCTGATTTGAGGCAGGGTTTGCAGAGATGGCTGTGGGCAGAGGGAGCCTGGGACAGCCCCAGTTCCCTCCCCGTCACCTGCTGGGATCCTGAGCCTATGGAGCTCCAGGTGAATCTAGCCATGGGGATGCTCAGGCCTAGCCCTGGAAGCAGCAAACTCAGCCTTAGTAGAGATCAGAGAAGCCCCGTGGGCTCAGCATCGATGGTCAGGTGCCCTTAATCCGTGCCTGGGCCTGTCCCCATCCTGCCCTCTTCCCCTCCAGCCAGGGGTGACCTCGAGCTGGAGCCCCAGATCCGTCTGGATCCCCAGTGCTGCACCCTCACCTCGTCCCCTGTGGGTCTGGATGTGCCCCCCAGGTCCTGCCAGGGCTGCCCCCACCCCTGGCACCCACCTGGGTGCCTCCAGCACCCTCCTGGCCCCCAAACCCCGTTCCCAGCACCAGGATGGAGGAGCCTGTTGGGAGTCTCCCTCCCCAGCCCCGTGGCTTTATGGGGCTGCTGGAGCCATCATTAACTCCTGAAAAATGTGGTTTATTGTTTAGAAATGAATAACGACATCCCTGCCGATGGGAGGGGGGTGTGAGATGTCCTGGGTGAGGGTGGGCATCCCTGGGCTGCCTCCTGGGGGCACCCACCGTGGCCAGGCTGTCCCCAGGGTGCCAGGGCCTGGCTGCAAACCTTGGGGTTTGGCCCAGATGGGGCTGGGTTGGTGCCTTCCCGAGGGGATCCAGGTGCCCCACAGGGGTGTTCCCCCCATCAGGATGTGGGGGCTGGGGCAGAGGGGCATTGCAGGGAGGGGGTTTGGCGCCCTTGGGGCTGTGCCAGCATCTCCCGGTGCTGGGGTGAGCAGGGCCGAGGGGAGCCCCCGTTCCTGGCTTCATTTTGGGGTGTTTCCCCGCGGTGGGGGAGGTCACAGGGGGTGGAAGGAGAGAGGACAGGACACGCTGGCCCTGGGGGGGACTCGGGCAGCCCCCCTGGGCCCCCAGGGCAGGTGGAACACGTGGGACATGGTGAGGTGCTGCCCCCACCCAAGGCTGGCCGTGCAGGTACCACCCTGCAAAATGCCACCAGTTGTGCCCCCAGCCCCCCAGCTGGAGCCCCTGGGAGGGTTCCCACCTGCTGGGATTAAAACCCCGTCCTGGCAGGTAACAGAGTGACCCCCCTGCATCCCCCGGGACACAGCCTTTCCTTTGGGATCCTCTATCCCTAGAGCTCCCCCCTCGTGGATTTACTGCCCATCCCAGGGGGCTCCGTGGGCTCCAGGAGCTGTGCCAAGGCTTTATTTCCCCTCCACGAGGGAGCAGAACGAGCTGCGATGCTTTGGGAGGGCTTTAGGGCTCCTTGGCCCTGCCCCCAGTAACCCCCGAGCAGCAGCAGCTGTCCCAGTCCAGTCTTCCCAGTATGGGACCAATTTCTGCCGTTGCTGGTTGCACTGGGCAGGGGGTGAGCGGCCAAATTTCAGCTGGGGAGGGGAGAACTGCCCCCAAAACTCCCCTGCCCTGGTGCTCCCCCGACCCCTCACGGCCACAGTCCCCTCCTCGGCCACACCCGGGTCGGGAGGGGCGAGGGGAACACGGGAGTGGGGTGGGGAAACCACCGGGAATCTCCATCGACCCCCAGTCCCTGAAGGTGCTGGGAGGGCTCAGGTGTTTTGGGGAGCCATTTCTGGGGTCCCGAGCTGCCAGTGCCAGCCCTGCTGGGGCAGCCTGGGTTTGGGGGTGCCTCCTTTTCCTGCCCACAGCCCCTCTTTGACCCCTTCTCAGCGAGGGTGGGGGTGCAGCAACATCGTGGTGGGTGCGGGGCAGCTCGGGGTGTGCAGAGGGGGCGTGAATGTGACCCCAGCCCCCTG
>VZRR01000325.1:0-54430 GCA_013398015.1 Oreocharis arfaki
TTTTTATTTTTATTTTTATTTATATTTGTATTTTAGTATAATATAGTATAGTATTATATTATTAGCCCCTAAAAATACATTGCTGTGTTTAATCCCAAACCACAAATTTACTGTCTAAAGAATTATCAGAATAAATACTTCTAACAATAAGGACCATTTAAATCACTTGTACGTAGTAGCACACCTCAAAAACTGCTCCAAAGGCAGTTTTTTTTTTCCTTGCAGGCAAATTCAAACCTGCCAACAATAGCCTTTTTTTCCTTAACTAGCACAAATACCCCCTACCCCAGCTATGACCTGGCTTTGGTAAAAATGGACATTTTCCAAAGAAATATTTCAAATAATGTAAAAGAGATTTCCTAGCTCAGAATCCTTTATAGGTGAGTAGTACCCTTTATATGTTTTGGTTTTTTTTTCCCCTTAATATTTTGCCTACAACTGACAGGCGAAGTTTGTTCTTGAGACTGGGAACTGAAAGGGAGAAATGGAGTCTCCCATTTATAGGGGATTACAGCATTTTAATGGAATAAGCTTTAGAAAAACTTGTATTCACACGAGAAGAGTAAAGAGGTTTTTGTCGATTGATTCAAGCATTGTGTGTTGGGTGTAAGAATTGGTTTTTCAGGGGGTGCCATCAGTGACATTTCTTGTTGCTGATGTGTTTTCTTCAAACTCTGCCTCGCACAAGGTTTTGGTTTTGGGCACTTTTTCCTGCCTTACTCCTCGAAGTTAAGAAATAGTAATTTACAGTCATTCAGGATTACTGTTATTAAGGAAATAAGAAAATGGCAGTGAAAGGGAGGATTTAGTGACACGGGGTAAGAACTAGAGCTTGGACTTGTGTCTGGAGCTGAGTAGTCATTTTGAGCCATCAGAAACCAGAGATATGACAGAAAAAGGCTCAGCATTGCCTGGGTCATCAGGGAACTGATCTTCCTAAAAAGTGGCTGAACACTGCAAGAAACTGTTTTGCTCTAAGCCCATTCAGTTTCTTGATCTCATTTACTGACAAGTGCACACGAGGCACAGAGAGGAGCAAGCAGGTTGGCAGATAAGGGCAGGGTTTTGGTGATAATGCTGAAATCCCAGCTGGAAATGGGGATGAGGACACAGCCTCTGTTGGAAGAGGCTTCCGTGGCAGGAGCTGATGTGGTGGATGGGGCAGGAGGTGTCATGTCGAGGCTTGAAGTTGCCACACAGCATTTTTACCAAATATAGTTATTTTCCCTGCCCTCCAGGCCAGAGATAAGAATAATCTGCAGAAACAGAACTGTGGAGAAGATCTTGGGTTTGGAGTTTAGCAAAGCCTTGGAGGAAGGAGGTGGCATCTCCTTCCCTGGGGGTTGGTAAGAACAGATGAGACAAATTGTGTTTGTAGTGGGCACGTCTCACCCTGTGGGTCCCCCAGAGCTGTCCTGTGAGCGCAGCCCTCACACAGCAAGGTTCATGGGGGGTGCAGCCTGGAGAGCTTCAGTCAAAATCCAGCCAAGTAACCCACTTATTTTTTCCATGTGATGCCACCCACAGCATCCCTGGGGGCCTTGGTGGCTTCTTTCCCACCAAAGTGGGAAATCTGTGGTCCCTCGGGGACTGGCAGTGCTCGGGTTGTGTTTATGTTGGTTGTGGTGGCACCTCCATGGGCTCCAGGCGGGATCAGATCCCATTTTTCCCAGGCACTGTGGCGTTGCTGCTGGAAGACAAACTTTGTGTCAGAGGGGAGATGAACAGAGGGAGACTGAGCAGATGAAGGAGAGGGCAAGGCTGGTGCAGCACATGAGCGAGTGGCACTGGGGCTGAATTAATACAGCACTGCTCAATACATGCTTTGGATGGATTTCATTTGTAACTTCGGGCTGAGATAAAGGCCAGCAGAGCTGATAGGAAAGGAGTTTCCTCACCCCTCTGTAAGCTTCCACATTGCCCTGAAGGCAAAATTCTTAACTGCTTGTGCTGCCTGAGCTGGTAGGATAAAGAAAGTGATGTAAAAAACCCATGCTGTCGAGGGGGTTTTAATTATTATCTGTGCTCATGGTGCTATAATCACTATTCCTCCTCATTCTTTTCTCTTATAAAAATAAGTAAATGAGAAGAGTCTTCCTTCCACTTTTTTAATCTGGGGAGGCAGTGAGAGGGAAGGAGGAGGTGTCCTCACCACGAGCCAAGGCCACCACTGCCCACCCTTGGGGTGAGGATCCTCTTCCATGCCTGTGGGAGACGTGGGACCTGCCCCTCACTTCTGGGATGATCCTTGGGTTCAGAGAGGGTGACTCTGTGAGCAGAGGGAGGGTTGTCCTTACTGCCCATGGCAGAATTCCTGCAGCTACAGAGAGCCCTCAAAGGCTTAAAAGTCTCCCACCACATAGGAAATTGTGTTCCCTCTTTGTCTCTCTCTCACCGAGTTCAAGGAGGCTTAACAAGTCACTGGAGACAGAAACAATAATATCTCTGTATCTAGTGCTTACTGTAAGCAAAAGATGGATTACAAAATAGGCTGTTTATTTTTAATTATTAATGTGTTTGTGCTAGCAGACCTTCTCAGAGTTACACATTGTTTGTCACGGACGGGAAAGGGGATGAACTATTTGGCAATAGTATTAAAAGCAATAATTATTCATTCTGGGCATGGCCATTTTTTTTTCTTACCCAAGCATGTAATAAAAATTTTTCAAAGCAGATGCTGAGGCAAGGCCAGAAAGTGTTGTCCTGAAACAAAGGGTGGCAGAAATCAGGGTTTTCCTCCTAGTTCAGTGAAAAAAACTTTACCTCCCTGCAGCACTGCCCTGCTCTCCTCTCCCCAGGGATTCACCAGGGAAAATGCCTCCCTGGACGATTTACAGCCCTCTCCTTGTGCTGCACAAGAGGAATTATCTGCCTCCTCCAGCCCTCAGCTAATCCCTAAATTGCATCTCTGCTGCAAAGCTGAGTTTATTTTCATTCCATCATCCAGTAGTTTTAAGTATTACGGGGAATAAAATGGACATGCAAAGTGGTGCTTTAATTTTCAAGGGCAGTAAAGTGTTTTATTTTTAGGATGCTCTTATTGAGGAAAGAATCTCTGGCAGGTCTTATCTGGTGGCTAATAATAGTGACCTGGCGTGCCCTGAGTGCTGCTGCCCTGCCCTTCTCACGCCTCCTGCTTACCCTGGGTGCTTCTGATCAGCTCATTAGGGCTGCCCAAATTACAGGCTCTGATAGTGTAATAACAAGGTTTGCTCGCAGTAATTAACTCCTTGCACCGTGTGTTATTACTGGAAGGGCGACATCCCTAATTAGAGAGCACAAATATTTAATGTGAGCAGGTTTCTCTGTGCAGGCTTTAGGAAGCCATCCGTGTTACACCCTGTGGAGTATCATGTTAGAAAATACTGAGAAGGGGCAGCTCACGGTCTGAGAAACCTTTTTGGATATAAACACCCCGTTCTCAAGCAGTTTCTGCTCTCAGCTTCAATACAAATCTTGCTTCCTGGGAGCTTTTTATTTTTTTGTTTGGTCTGTTTATTGATAACAAGTGGATCCCGCGCTGAATTAATTTCCCATAATAAGTACAATTCCCGCAGTGACAGTGGGGCTGCTCCCAGTCTGTGCTTATGGTTTTTCCCTGAGCACAGGAGACAAACATCAGTGTCCCAATGCACCAAGTGCATTTGAAAAAACCCTCATATTGAAGTTTGCATCTTTCCTAAAAGCAGAATTTGCTCCTGCAGTCCAGCAGTGTTCCTGCAGCTTGTCATCAAAGCAAGAAGCACGCTGGAGGAAGTATAAATAGAAATTCATTTTAGTAATGCAAATCCCGCAGTCCTATTTTGGGCAGGGAAAATCCCTATACCATTTTTAAAAAAACAGAAGTGTGATGGTCTAGTTTTAAGGCCGGGTTTATGAGGGATTTTGTCAACCAGTGTGTTATGGTGGAGATTCTCCTCTGCCATTTAGATATATCTGTTTCTGATTAATCTAGCTTTTACATGCTATAAATCCTTGCAAATTAGCTTGGGGTATGACCTCCTCCAGCAACTCACTTTGTTTTATTTAGTGGAGTGGTTTTGGCAGATAAGTCCCCTCTCTTCTGCGTTCTATGGCTCCACTGGGAAAACAGCGAAGAGGCAAAAACTTTAAAATTATTTCACACCCTCATCTTTTGCTTTTTTCCCTTCAGAAGTGGCTTTTTGCTTATAGTGTCCTAAACTGCTTGAGTGGATCCTGCTGCACTGTTTAGTGACTTTGCAATGCTCTCTCTCTCTAATAGTTGGTGAACACCAGCTGACGGGGCACAAAGTAGCAGTGAAAATACTGAACAGGCAGAAAATCCGCAGCCTGGATGTGGTGGGGAAGATCAAAAGAGAAATTCAAAACCTGAAGCTCTTCCGGCACCCTCACATTATCAAACTGTGAGTACCCTCCCTGCCACGTGTTCAGCTGCTCCTGCGTGCACAAAGACCTCTCATACATGCTTAGCTGGGTTTCAGGAGATGGATGAGAGCGGTAAAAAAATGTGTTTGGTCAAGTTTTGTGTGTTGGATCCCCCACCGGGACAGGTTTTCCAGGGAAGCTGTGGCTTCCCCATCCTTGGAAGTGTCCCAGGCCAGGTTGGATGGAGCTTGGAGCAACCTGGGCTAGTGGAAGGTGTTGGAACCTTCCCCCTTTCCCCAACCATGGCAGGGGTTGGAACTGGATGGTCTTTAATGTCCTTTCCAACCCAAACCATTCTGTGGTGCCATGAATTGCAGCATGGTCAGGCTCTGAGAGCAAACCCTTGGCCTCCAGTCAACATGATTTATGTTTTAATGGACTGATTATCTGGAGCTTAAAAGAACATTTTTTTTTCCCCCCCAAATTTATTATTCAGACCTGAGTTTTGAAAGTCACCACTTTGATGAACCTGAGTTTGGGTCGTAAATCAGCACCTGCACTGCAGCCTCTGGGATTCCTGCTCAATCCCCAGTTTGTGCAGCCAGCCCACATTAATGAGGCACTCGATAATATCTTTGGCATTCCTATAAAAGAAAGCTGTTGAATGGTAACTGCAAGGGTAAGTTGACATTTAGGTCAGCCTTAAAGCTGGCATGAGATATAGCAAATACCTGGGACTTAGAGGCAAGGGAAAACAAATTCTCTCTACAGTTAAATAACTAACCATGCAGCAACTGTTGACTTTAGAGTAACTTCACAGTTCCATGGGTTTATTGGAGAACAGATTGGTATTATTTCATGAAAAAAAGCACCAGCAAGGCTCCTCAGCTGTGTGCCCAGCATCCTGCGAGCCAAATCCTGTTCACACATTTGTCAAAGCAATAAAAATTAAATCCAGTCTGACAATATCTGTGGCCTATGGTACATGTTGCATTCATGGAGTACAGTGATAAAGATGCGAGGAGGCTGGGGCACACAGACCTCTTGCAATAAGTTTTTAAATGTATATGAAAGAAATATTGGGGCAGTTAAGAGTAACTTAGATGTCTGGGTCCAAAGCTCTTCAGAAAATTGAGGTTGATGCTATTGGTCTTTATGGGACTATCCCATGTTCCCTTGCCAACCTCGGAAAATTGCTGAAATCTCTTCGTTTCAAATTACACCCCAGATGTAAAAATTCAAGAAATTCATCTGCAAAAGAAAAGAAAAAAAAACCAGAGAAGCAAATAACACAAAACAATGAATCTGAAATAAAAGAGAGGGAGGTCCCAGCTGGTGCTGCTGTGAATTCCTGGGGCTGCGTTGACCTCAGCTGATCACTGGCAGTTTATTCCAGCTGGGACACTGAAATGCCTTTGCAGCAGTCAGGGATCATTTTGGAGGAAAATAGAGAATGAATTTGCAAATGGAAGGTGATACTCTGGGGTTTTTTTCCTCCCATTCTAGAATATAGAGGGATTTAATATTTGAAAAATAACTTTAGGGGGCTTTCTTTTTGTTTCTACCTGTCCAGAAGAAGCTGTCTCTAGTGCCTAGAGTTCTTTATCTTCTTTTTTCCTGATCTGAGGGAAACCAGATGTACCCTCTTCTTGCCCCCAGCTAACCAGGACTTCATTTCTAAAGCTGTTGTTGCAGATCTTAACCCAAAATGGAAATTTGAAAGTCAGGGCAGTCTTAAATATGATTAATATAAATAAGGTTGCCTGGCAGATATTTCAGAGGATTATTTAAAGGGCTGGAGGAATATCATAGGTCTGGAAAATAGGTCCTTTCACAGACAAGTGAAAGATTATACTGCAAACTAGAGATGGCTTTCCAGAAGTGGAAAGCAGTTACAAATGCAAGATCCAAACAAATTCTTGTTTGAAGCATTGATGTGGAATTAACAACCTGTTTTAAAAGCCTTTCCCTGTTCTTAACCACGTATTTTTTTCTCAATCTGCCTGTGTTTTTTGAAGGTACCAGGTCATCAGCACGCCGACAGACTTCTTCATGGTCATGGAATACGTGTCCGGAGGGGAATTGTTTGATTACATCTGTAAGCACGGACGTGTAAGTGCCAGTCCCGAGTCAGCCCAGACACTTGAGTGGGAAGAGGATGGTGTTCAGCAGCAAAATGACTGCTCCAGGGAGCACAGTTAAGGTTAAGGCCCAAAATAGAAGTTGCTTCACAGCAACCCCATCTGGGGTGTCTCGCCCCGGCTCGCACGAAACTCGTGTGTGATTTTTGCAACGTTCTCTGGTGTATTTTCGATCCCCAAACCAAAATATCCAAGGTAACGTGTTGCTTAGAGCAAATACTTGGGAAACTGGCTCATTTTTGTGATTTTTAGCTATGGGCTGCCTGTCAAAAGCCCCACGTTTCAGCAGCAGATTTATGGCGTGGGAGGGGAAGACCACTCAGTGCGGTCTCTGCCCCAGTCATTCACCTCTCCCAGACTCCCCCTTGGCTCCACATCAGATTCTTTGAAGACTTTTCAAGGATATGGCTTATCTGAACAACACTGTCCAATGCCAGCTGTCTCACTGGGTGTAAATCACCCGAGGCACGGGTTGAGCCCATGAAATGGGAGATTTTGGTCACAAAGAAAATCACTGCTGTCTGCCCCGTGGAGCAGTTGCAGGGCAAGGAGGTAAAAATGGGCCAAAGTGGGCATCCAGAGTAAGGCTTCAGGTGAAGGATCAGCCCATCAAATGCTCCCTCTCTGTGCTACCTTATGAATACATTTACAGCAAATTGGGTTAGATTAGTGCAGTGGTCGATGGAGATGACTCAGTTTTCTTTTCTGTGAGCAGTTCTGATTTCTCACACATTTTACCCATCTAGATCTTTTCAGTGACTAATTTGGATCCTTTCTGAACTTCTGCATTCATAAACTCAGTTTTTCATGAAGGGAGTCTTTTGAAATTCATCACTAAAAATACTGATTTTAAATATAGTTTCTCTAATATGGCTCATACAGCTTTATAGCTATACAGGTCATTAAAATCACCACAGTATTCCAGCTTCACCTGTTGCTTCCAGAGGAAGTCCCATGAGGAATTGCTCCCAGCAACATCCTCTGTGGTGTTTTGTCCAGCCTGGATCTGTACCAGTCCCACTGGGAGAACAGGCCATTTTCTGATAGGTGCCACCTTTAAATACTTGTTGGCAGCTCAGCTAAACTGAGGTCTCACTTTTCATCTCTGGGCTGCATCATTTGCAAACACTGGCACGTTGTAAAATGCAAGGGTGAGAAATCTGCTTTATTTGCTGCTTCTGGTTGCAGGCACGCTGGGATTTTCTCTCTGCACCCTGGAAGCTTTTGGCTCCTTGCTAAGCCAAACCTTCCCTTGCCAGCTCTTGCGTGCACACCGACCTGCAGGGCTGTTCCCTTTGCTGTTCCCGCAGGTTGAGGAGGCAGAAGCTCGACGCCTCTTCCAGCAGATCCTCTCTGCAGTGGATTACTGCCACAGGCACATGGTTGTGCACAGGGACCTGAAGCCAGAGAACGTGCTGCTGGATGCACACATGAATGCAAAGATAGCTGATTTCGGTATGTGACCCCAGCAGCATTCCAGAGGCGCAGCCAGCGCCGCCGGAGCGTGGCCGTGGAGCGGCCGGGCACAGCCCAGAGCCTGCTGCCCCAGCCACCACCAGCACCTGGAAATCCCACACTTCCACACACTGCCCTTCCTGCAGCAGCAGGGATTACTTGTCGCAGGCTGCTTCTGTCCTGGCACTGAGAATGGGGTAGTGAAACAATTTGTAAATCTCTGCTGTGTTTTAGTGTAATTACCCAATGTAGAACTTACCTAATTTATTTCTGAGGCAGACTGGGTGCAGCTCATTCAGGGTGAGCTGGCTGTGTGTGTTTATTTTCGTGCATGTTCTCCCTCTGCTTGGCCATGTGCTCTTGGCCTTGGTTCATTTTACAACAAGCAGTAACAGGAGTCTTTAAGTGGCATTAATGGATTGAAATCCATTAAAATACCCGGGCTACCAGCTCTGTCCTGGTGAGTCCTTTCTAGCAATGTAAATCCTTCTGAAGATCTACTCATGTCACAGCCCCACCCAGCTCCCATGTGAAGTAAGTGCTCTGGGATGAATTATGTCTCTTTTCCTCTGTGCTCTGGGATTTGCAACTTAAAGGAGCAAAATTAGCCTGGAGTGAATATTTCTTGGTTGGATGTGAAAAAATAAAAAACCAACAAAAAACCCAACAACAACAATAACAACGACAACAATAATTTTCAAATCAGCTCAGAGGAGTCCATCTAAATTATATCAACAGTTCCCTTCCAAATACCCCACTCCACTTGCCTGCCTCTCCTCTGTGTGACACAATCCTCTGGGGCTGGGCCTTCAGATCAAAAATCAGTATGTAATAAACATTTTCTTGGTAGGACTGTCCAACATGATGTCAGATGGTGAATTTCTACGCACCAGCTGTGGTTCCCCAAATTATGCAGCCCCCGAAGTCATCTCTGGAAGGTAAGGCATTCCATTTCTCATCAGAGTCTGTGTGAGCACATGGGCTTTAAACTTGTTCTTGGTATTGGAAACAGCTTTGCACATCTAGTAAAAGCAGCTGGATCCTTCCAACCTGGATTTTATGTTTGGGTGAATCTGTTGGCAAAGATCTGAAGGTTTTCTTGGTTGTTTTACTTCTCAGTAGCTGTAATAGCAAACTGTGTTTTGCTACAGCTGTTTACTTTGGAGGAATTATTAATACCAGATGTTGACTGTTTATATTGCTAATTAAAGAGGGTGAAAATGACTCTTTGGATGCAAATAGTGAGGTTCCAGGTGGAAAGGCTTTTCCAGGCCACCCCCTCCTCTCCTGCCCACCTGTAATAGAAAAGACAGTGTTAATGAGGAAAACCATTCACTGACCAAAGGACCAGGAAGATCTTTAATCACTTCCCAACACTTGTACTGAAAATACTTGTCTTCTGGTTCCTTCAGCTTGGGGTTTTGGCTATGGCAGTAGGTTCAGCCTTCAGAGCTTTGTTTTGAACTGATTCATTGAATTGACAAACCTCCTCTGTGGTTGCATCTCTCAGCATGAAACATCTGTACAGCACATGGAGTGCTGAACACACTGCGCAAGGTTGAACTGGGCTTCCACGTGTTGATACAGAAGTGTTGCCTCCTAAATTTTACTGTCAGGAGCAGAAATTACACAGAATGTACATTTTTCCCTAATTCTCTGTAATAGCTTGGCAAAGATTGCAAATATAGAATTTCAATTTTTCAGTCCTCTGTATGGTCCTTTAAACTGCTCATCTCATTATCTGCCCCTTTTTTTCGAGTTTCCCTTTGCCCTGAGCTTTTCTTTTCCTAGTCCAGTGTCTTTTTGCCTATAACTGTAGCTTTTAAATAGAACATTTTGTTCAGAATGTGTTTGCTGTGATCATGATTATTTTATCCCTGTTTACACCAGAGCAAGTGTTGGCAGAGCATCCTAGGAATTAGACTAGCCTCCAAAAACCCTGTTGTGACTACAGCTCTGTGCATGAAACCGAGTAAATCCTCATTGTCAAGGAGGAGACAAAGCCAGAAGCTGCTGGGATTCCAAGAAAATATTAATAGTATTTCCATTTCAGTGAAGGCCAGACACATGTTTTTCAATTTGTATAGGAGACAAGGCACATGGCAGACCAGCAAGAAGGATTCAGCCCCTGAGTGTTCCAAGGGTGCAGGCAATGCAGCTTAGTAGCAACAATAATAAGCAGGAAAACCAAAACCAAGCCCACATGTTGCCCTTTTTCACTGGCTGCAGCTGCATCCCTCCCTCATCACTCCCACCTACAGTCTCAGGGCTGCCTGAGTTTGGTGCCCCTGCTCCATGTGCCAGGCTGGCCTCTTCTCAGGGCTGTAGCAGGGTGTGAGAGCTGCATTTGAGGGGGACAGGCACAATCCACCCTCCCTGCCTTGCTGGCGGGTGTGTGGGGCAGGGGGGAGCTGACTCCTGGCTCCTGCTGCCTTCCCTGCTAGAGCACAAAAACAGTGGAGTGTGACAGCTCAGGTTTCAGAGCCATAAAATAGCATCTCATTTGGGCTTAAAAAGCAAAAATACTGTTCAGGGAGTGCAGTTACCAGAAAAAGATTCAGGCTTCTGATCTGTGGGAGCTGGGCAGGGAGGCAGGGCTGAGGGGGCATCCAGCTGATCCTCTGCCTTTCCAAAATTACTTTGCTTCTGTCCCTGGCCTCAGCAGGGAGAGTCTCACCCCTGGACAAGCAGACCAAGTGTTTTGTGGTGTTCAGAGAATGGCCACATGCATGACCAGTGTGGTTTCTACAGTGATGTGTCTGCAGTGGTGCTTTTCAGGAGGAGCAAGTGCAGGATGCTGAGGTTTCACGAAGACGCTTCTGTATTTGCATTTCAACCTCTGCGTTTTGGTAGGGCCTCACAGCCCAAGGGGAAGTGTTGCCTCCCAGAATCTCTAGGGAAGCATCAGTTGTAGCAGAAAGAGATAAGCAGGAGCAGCAAAACTATGTATTTGGGGTGTCCTGAGTTGATGATGGCAGAGAGCACATTTGGCTGCTTGTCGGAAGCAGGAACACTTAGATACCAGCACACCAAAAATAAACCCTCAGAGACAGAGTATCTGCTGCTGTTTGATCTGCCTCGTTCTGGCTGAGCCCTCGGGGCAGAGGAGCAAGCAGCCTGGCAGAACTCTTGCAAATGTGGGGTTTGGCTTTTTGGAGAGTTTGGTGGAGGCAGGGTTGTACACAGGAGTGTGGGCAGCCAGTGCCAGCTCTGCCATTCACTTCCCTGTGTAGTTTTGGCTGAGGCAGGTTTGGTTTGGGGGCAACCACATGAGCATCCCTGTTGTGGGCTGGAGGTCTGCGCCTGGTGGAGCTGGCAGAGGGTCTCCCCACCTGACCGAGGAGAGGATGGCAGTGACACATTTCTCCTGCCCTTGCCCTCATGCAGGCTCTATGCTGGCCCAGAGGTGGACATCTGGAGCTGTGGTGTCATCCTCTACGCCCTCCTGTGTGGCACTCTGCCTTTTGACGATGAGCACGTCCCCACCCTGTTCAAGAAGATCCGTGGGGGAGTGTTTTACATCCCGGAATACCTCAACCGCTCCGTGGCCACGCTCCTCATGCACATGCTGCAGGTGGACCCCCTCAAGCGAGCCACCATCAAGGACATCAGGTGGGCTGGAGTGGGCTGGCTGCCTGTGGGGGTCTCTGGTGTCTTGGTGACTGTCCTGGGGGTCACCTGCTGGCAGGTGGGCAGGGTGGTTTTCAGGAGCAGTCAGCTAATCTAGATGGATTTTGTCCCAAGTGATTCGAGGAGCAGCCCTGCACCGTTCTGTGCTGGCTGGAAGTGGGTGATGATGATCAGGATGAGGATTTTGTATCTATTTTGTATACAAATATTTAAAATTTTATTTTATTGCATTATAAGATAGCCTCAAAAATCTCTTAACAGCACTTAGCAAAACCAGCTATAGCATGCAATAACCCTAAGAACTTGATATCCATCAGCCATTTTTCATGACTTTATTTCAAGACCATGTCCCTCTGGTACCAGATAAAGAGGGTAATCATTGTACTTACTGTCTAGCCAATAGAAAAGGAGGAGAAACCTAAGAAGTACTAACTTAATATGTAAATATTGGATGTATGACGTCTAGCTGGTGTGCTAAGCATAAACATAAATGTTACTAAGGCTTCCAGGTTTCTAATGGTTTTTAGACCATTAGAAGGTTCAGGGTTTTAATTCTCAGGTTTTTAGTGCATTTTCAGTGGACAGCCTTAATTTTACCCTTCGAGTAAACCCATGCAAACTTCCTTTTTTATTTCTTAATTCCTTAGGATTAGAGGATTTAATTACAGGTGAGAGAGGCAGCGCGTGTGGCCAGATTACAGTCAGTACATAGAACCTGTAGACAAGGCACTGTATGAGTTTTAGACACTTAGTTAGCATTCACCTCATCATAAGTCGGTGTGAGTTGGGTACCTGGGTAGCTTTGATGCTCTGTATCAGGCCCACGGGAATCCCAAAGTGTGAAAATCTTGGAAGTGCTGAGGTCTTACTTGAAAGCCCAGTGTGCAGAATGTCGTCTGTGTCCCAGTACCGGGTTTTGCTCCCAGTTTGTCAGCTGGGGTTTATTCCTGGCTGCTCGTGGTTTGCCCACCTCGCCTCGCACCAGAGCTCACGGTGCTCCCCCTGTGCCTCGCCCAGGGAACACGAGTGGTTCAAGGAGGAGCTGCCCAGTTACCTGTTCCCAGAGGACCCTTCCTACGACGCCACGGTCATCGACGACGACGCGGTGCGGGAGGTGTGCGAGAAGTTCGAGTGCACCGAGTCGGAGGTGATGAACAGCCTGTACAGCGGGGACCCGCAGGACCAGCTGGCCGTGGCCTATCACCTGGTCATCGACAACCGCCGCATCATGAACCAGGCCAGCGAGTTCTACCTGGCCTCCAGCCCCCCCACCGGCTCCTTCATGGACGACAGCGCCCTGCACATCCCCCCGGGCGTGAAGCCGCACCCCGAGCGGATGCCGCCGCTCGTCGCCGACAGCCCCAAAGCCCGCTGTCCCCTGGACGCCCTCAACACCACCAAGCCGAAGCCCCTGACTGTCAAAAAGGCCAAGTGGCACCTGGGGATCCGCAGCCAGAGCAAACCCTATGACATTATGGCCGAGGTGTACCGGGCTATGAAGCATCTGGATTTCGAGTGGAAGGTAGGGAGTGCTGGTGCTCTGGGGTGGGTTTCCAGCATCCTTCTTCCCGTAAGCTCAGGGAGGTTTGTAAGTGTGGTTACAGCCTCACCTGTTTCGAGATAAATGCCCCTACCTTGCCATCATCCCTTGTTAAGTCAAACTCTGAATTAAGGTGCCAGCTGTGCTTTGGTGTGTGTGGTGTTCATTTATGGCCTGAGATAAGGGGTTTCTTTCTGAGTGCTCTGAGCCTTTGGCTGGAAAGATGATTCTGCCTCGTTTAGCTTCAGGGATAAGAGGAGCTGCTCACATTTCTAATTTTAGTGGCTAATTCCTTGCGAAGTCATCTCGAGTGCTCCTGAGCAGAGGAACTCTCATTATTTCTGCCTGGTCCTGTCAGGACTGAACTGCTGAAATGGCGCAGTATGCATTGTCCTAAAGGGTGCACGGATGAGGGGCAGGGGACCTTGGGTGCAGGATTTGTATCGTGGGTGTGGTGGCCTTTTCCTTGATGGAGATGCTGCAGTGCTCATGGCCTCAGTTTAAGGCTCAGCTTCTTGATTTAAACCTAGATGTTTTAGTTGACAGTACTCACTGCAGGTATTTCTCTGGGGCTGTGCGACATTTAGTCACAGTGTCTTTCAAAGTTGGAATAATAAATCCTTAAGTTAGCCCTGGATCTCTGCTGCTGTGCCTGACTCCCTAAATCCTGGTGCAGCCCTCGGGGTGAGCCCTCCTAACTTGTGGCAGCAGCGTCATGTGAGCACTGGGAGCCAGGTAAGGAGAATTTCAGCCCAGATCTTCATCACCAGAGGAGCTCCCCTTCTCCCTCCAGGTCCCAAGCGTTGTACTGTGTGAATTTCACTGTGCTGCTTCTTTAAAACCTCCTGATTCCTCCTTATTTTTGATAGTATTACATCTTTAAAGCCAAGTAGCCTCCAGAAAGCCAATTTTCCTGCACCAGGCAGGAGATGGACCGTGGCCAGGTGCATTTGCCCACACCAGTCAGACATTTGTTAGCTGCATGGTTTTGCAGAGAGTGAACAAACCTGCTGTATTTCTGGTACAGCCTCAAAAACCAACCTAGCCCAACGTCTTTGTGTAGGCAGTGGAGCTTATTTCATACACGGAGGTTTCACAATAGTCTTTCCCACCCTAAGAATAACTTCAGATGTGACTCTTCATCAGAATTAACTCTCCCATCCACGCAGTTTCCTCATAAATATAGCGCAGAGAGAAGATCTCATTGTAAATGAGATGCAGCAGATTGTGAGTGAGGTGGGAAGCAGCAAGGGGAGATACACAGCTTGAGGCTGAGCCACAAACACTTGGGTTTAGCTGTGCTGATGAGAGAGGTTGCTCTGTCCAGCTTGCCCTGGTTTCATGGACACTGCCCTTCCATGTGGGTCCACGAGTGGATTTTTTGGCTCATATGTCCGTGGCTGCTGGTGAGGGAGGAGCAAACATAAGTTTTGTGCCTGGCAGATGGGTCACTGCAGCTTCCTCTGCCAGCAGCTGGTGAATCAGAGCCTTGAGAAGAGTATTTAAAGACAGGAGGAAATGAAGCCGTTTGCTTTATTTTATAGGCATTGTCCTTTAGAGAAGCTGTTTTTCCCAGAAGGTGTCTTGCTCATATTTAGGAAAAAATGAGGAAAGAATTGTTCCTGTTGCTGCCTGGAATCTCGCAGCTGAGGGCAGGTTTCCCGTTGCAGGTGGTGAACGCCTACCACCTGCGGGTGCGCCGCAAGAACCCCGTGACCGGCAACTACGTGAAGATGAGCCTGCAGCTCTACCAGGTGGACAACCGCAGCTATCTGCTGGACTTCAAAAGCATCGATGGTGAGTAGGAGGTGGAGAGCACATAGAAGGGCAAGGCTGGAAGTTTAAGAACCATCCTCTGCGTTTCGAAGCGCTTATGCGGCCGTGTCAAGCCGGCCAAAGCCCTTCCGAGCCATTCACCTCCGCTGCTGTTCCCATTTCCTTACCTGCGTTGCAGCTGCCAAACTAATCCTGCTTTTTCTCTTTTCTTCCCTTTTTTTTTTTTCTATTTCCTGGCTGTTCAAGACGAGGTGATGGAGCAGAGGTCCGGCTCCTCCACACCGCAGCGCTCCTGCTCGGCCGCGGGCTTGCACCGGCCGCGCCTGAGCATCGACGCTGCCGCGGCCACCGAGTGCCAGTCGCTGATGGGCTCCCTGAGCGGCTCCTTCGTGGGCAGCATCCCCTCGGTGCCCCCGCGCCTGGGCAGCCACACCATGGACTTCTTTGAGATGTGTGCCAGCCTCATCATGGCCCTGGCCCGCTGACGGCGTCGGCCCCGCGAGGATCCGGGGATCCTCACTGTGAGGATCCGCGCTGGCTCGTCCGCCCCGTGTTTCTTTTGCTTCGTTGTTCTTCCTCCTCCTCCTCCTCCTCCTCCTCCCCCCCCTCACCACCCCACAGCCCGTGGCACAGAGCCAAGTCCGGATCCAAAGCATCCTCCCCTCTGACAAGGCAACGAGGAAATTAACTTCGTTTCTCTCCTTGTGCCTGGTGAAATGTATCCAATAGCCCTTTTTTTTACCTGGTCAAGCCCATGGGAAATGTCAAGGCTGTAAAGTAACAAAGGTATCACTGAGTTTTTGGAAAATGCCTCACCCCGGTTCATCCTGAGTTAATGGAGGCATAGCCAAGCTTCCTGCAGGGAGGTTGATGTCTCCCCATTGCTGTGCAGAGCAGGGGCAGGATGGGCTGAGCTGGGTGGAAGGTGTGGTCCAGGAGCTGCATGAAATGGAGCGGAGGGTGATGAGGCAGCTCTGCAGTGTTCACACCCAGGTACCGGCCTCTCTAACACTTTTCTCCCCAAAGCAGCAGCTGCTTAGATGCTCCTGCACTAGTGCAATATGCCCTCCCTCCCCTCTCTTTTTCCCTCTGCTGAAGATGGGGAGGGAAGGTGGGATGTGCAAAAGGTCCTGTTGCAAACCTGCCGTGGGGAGGCCTCCCCGTGCCCAGTCTTTGCAGAGGAGTTGTCCCTAAGGTGCTTTATTTCCCCCTGAGAGCTCCGGACAGCACTGACCTGCTCGCCACGTTCGGAGCTGAAGGCAGATTGCCTTTTTTCCAGCCCTTAATCACCACCTCCCTCCAACCTGCTCCCCCTCCCCTGCCTCAGCACGGGCTCCAGGGGCTGAACCCCAAGCAGGGTTCAGGTGAGCAGAGGACAGGATCCGGATCACCCACCTGGAAACCCAGCGCTTCACCTGAGGGTTGGGGTCGTCACTGATGGGAAAGAGCCATCAGCACCGCACAGCTCCAGAGCGCTCACCTCTCACCTTTCCCGTAGGAAGCTCTGCCTGTTGCCACCTCCCTCAAACCACTGCCACATCTGCCTTCCCTGCTGCTGGAGACTCACTTGCCGTGCCCAGGGGCTCTCCTGTCCTGCTGCTGCCCGCTGGACTGGGACCTTCGCCGCTCCGCTGACCAGGCAGGGAAATCCCGACCCGGAATTTTACTGTTCCTTTGCTACTGGCTGTCTGAAGGATGGGATTGTATTTTTTAAGACAAACTGCGGGGATTTTTAAGGTTCAATTCTTGTTACCCGAGGGTAAACCCTACTGCATGTGTGACTTCTTTGTTTAAAAGAGTTATTATTTTTTATTACACAGGATTAATCTAATGGGCAGCGTTGGCATCTGCTTGGCTTTGACATGGTGTTTAATTCCATTTACTTGATTAAGAAATAATAATCTAATCAAGAACAAATGCTTTATGAAAACTTTGCCAAAAAAGTCCTGGGTGGGGGGGATTTTGGTTTGGTTTTGTTTTTTCTTTTGTGTTCTGTTTTAAGAAACAAAGCAAAGAACTTTTTCTGGTCCCAGGTATGCAGTCATTCAACTTGAAAAAAAATTTAATCTGTCTTTTTGATAGCTTCTTATGACCCCTTGAGGTTTTTTCCTAGGTTTTTTTTGTTTTTGTACAGTTGCACTTTAATTTATACTCCACAAGTTTCTATGAGAAGCAAGGAAGAGAACAACACATTAAGCCTTTTTTACTAATCATTTGAGGTAATCAAGACAAACACGGGATTTTTTTGCCATCTACTGGCAGTTAAATGGACCTTTTCAGCTTGAAGTCCCTTTTTTTTAAAAAGAACCACAAAATTGCCTTACTTTTGTTACAGATTGTGCTTGGATCCTCACTAACGTGGCTTTACAGCTCCAGTTTTTCCAGAAGCCGCACAAAGCAGAAAGCTTCCAAAAAAAAAAAAAAAAAAAAAAAAAAAAAAAAAAAAAACAGTTTTCCTTTTAACCCTTTAACAACAAAAACAAAACACACGGGNCAGTTTTGCTGTTAAGCTCTTGAACACTAAATCCAACACAGCAGTGGCTGGATTGTAAACCCACAGCAGAGCAGCTCTGTTTTTAAAAGAAAGACTGGAAATATTTGTAGTGCTCCTAGGTTTTGTAACGAGCCTTTTATTATGATTATTAAATAAATACTCTGGGGTGGAGGATGGCTTTTGGTGCTGTGCCTGGTGCCTGCCAGGTGATTTGTGTCCCCAGGGCTGTGCTGTGAGTTTGGGTGGAGAATCCAAACTCCTGCATGCCAAAAAAAAAAAAAAACCAAACCCCACCCCAGAGTCAAAGCTGAGCAGCACCCAGCCCTTCAGCAGCTTTTGGGTCAAGGCTGAAGAGCAAAGAGCCCTGAATGGTTTTGGGTGGTGGAGATAAATGCCTTTGGAAAGGAGCAGGAGCAGCTGTAGGGACAGGCATTAATTCCCATCCAGGAAACAGCAGTGAGTGAAATGTATTTGCAATGTTTTAAAGGCTTTTCAAGTCTTCACTCCCAGCTGAGCATCTTGCCAAATCCTGGAAGCCCCCTTGATAAGGGGTGTCACAGTCTGGGGCTCAGGAGCAGGTAGATGTACTGATGTCTCTTTTTAAAATCGACTCTTGTCCTCTGGGATTTCCTACCCAGCAGAACTAATAGTATTAAGCAGCAGCAAATGCCCTTGGGAGGAAATATTTGCTTCCTGGAGGCGGGTGGGATTTCTAGGCTGTAGAATAAGCCCGTTGTGGCACTTGGCATCTTCTCAGACCCGTGCAAACATGAACTGCTGTGTGGATCTGCAAAACCAGTCCTGCCTGGGAGGCAGGCAGAGTTACTCAGCTTTCCATATGGACAGACACAAAGAGAGGAAGCAACTTCCCTGCTCAGGGTCAGCAGAGGCAGTGGAGGGAGCAGGACTGGTGGAAGCACCTCCTCAGTGACCACAGCGGGTTGAACGGTCCGTCACAGCCTTACCCAAACCCGTGCTGCACTTTGAAATGCTCTGAGGACTTTCACTTCTTTTTGTTATTTATTTTACCTTCGAACAGGCCGTGTTCTGTTTCCCAGCTGCAAAGGAGCTGCTGACCTCCAGTTACATTTTCCAGAGGAAGAGTTTGACTTTCACACTGTTACACTGTGGCCAGCTCTTTTTGAGTTATGCTGGTACATGCACAAGCGTCGGGAAAAGCAGGGTAGACAATATTTGAACTACAGAAACTTGAATTACTCCAAGTGCAATTCTTCAGAAGCCACTGGACAGCTGTGCTTTGCAAGCCACAAACTCACCCAAACTTTGCTTTAGCGCTGTGGGGAGAGAGACAAAATGCAAAGGATGAGGAGTTCAGATAGGCTCCAGGAGTGACTCCAGCTCCTGGATGAGTTAATTCAGAAATACCTTGTGCTGTTCTTGTTGGAATCTGTATATATGTAAATATTATATATGCATACATGCATATATATAAAATGTAGGTGGCACCCCTGTTGTTGGCCTCTCAGCTTTATTCTTCCAGCAGGGCAGGTGTGTGCCCTGGACACTGCCACCACGCTCTAATCCCAGCCTCTGAGAGGAGCTGGACAAAGGGGATGCTATTTTTACACCCTCTTTTAGGTAAAGCCCATGAGTAGCTTAGCTGACCCCATCAGGCTCAGCATGGCCTTGGCCAGAGATGGCAGGAGCAGTGGCATCAGGAGCTGGGAGAACTCTGCCCTTCCACCCCACCCCGGCCAAAGCCCTGGTGCCAATGGGGTTTGGGGCAGGTTTATTTTCAGGAGCTGGTGAAGGCAGCAGGATATTTTTTTTCCCCTTTAACAGGTTGGAAATGCATCTTCAGCTGTGTGTCCAGTTTAGCATTTCACGAGGTGTGTACAAGCACAGGGGAGGACATGGGCAGCGTTGTAAAAACGTGAGCCGGCTGGTTCGCGCGTGTCGTGTGTGCGTTTTTGTGTGTGATTACGGTGGCACTCGTGTTGGAATAGATGAGGTTTGAACAAAACAACCCCTCTGTCTACTCCTTTTCATTTCACTGCTCTTTTGCTGTCAGCGTGCACCCCTGTAGGAGGAAGAGGGGGCTGTGTGCAGGACGTGAACTCGTGCCTTCGCTGCGCGTCGGGACTGCTGGAAGCGGCAGCTCTGTTTCACGAGGTGCACAATTTCCCCAGCTCATGCAGAATCCCCCCGCTGAGACATGCAGGCTGTGTTTCTACATACTTGAAGTACCATTTGTTGTGCAATTATTTGGCTTCACCCTTTTATTAGCTGAGAGGAGAGAGGGAAGAAGAATCGCACATCTGGATGAGCCAAACCAAGCCCCGCTCGAGCTCCTGCTGTTTCTTTCCTGGAAAGTTTTAGGATCTGGTTTTGTTCCAGGTGTATGATGTACCTTACTAGAGTCACCTTTCTTCAGGTCTTACTTTGGTATGGGCTTTTCATTTGGCTTTTCATAGTGCTTTCCTTTGGCTTCCTCAGCCCTCCCCTTACATATCCCCTTTTCCATCATTCATTTATTTAAAAAGTGCAACAGCTTCTTGTAATTCTGAACTGCCAGTCTGCCTCCCGGCCGTGGAGTTAACAATTCAGCCAGAGGTACCTCACTCCTGTGCCTGAGAGGTGAGCTGGATTTCAGAGTTCCCACGTTACACCTACTGCTGGAACAGTGACTTTTGCAGAGAGCACACCTGGTATTCGATGCACAGATCTTTGCCCATTTTAATCATCAGAATTAGGAGAACTGGACTGTGAGTCAGAGCTCTACCTGCAAGCACGAGTACACTTTTGGTGTTATAACAAGTCTGTTTTCAACAAAAGCCTTGAAGTTCCTGCTGAAGCTGCCTTAATTTAAAAATCAAAGTTTATTTGTAAGACTCATCTCTGGTTGTTTTTTTTTCTTTTTTTTTTTTCAAGTTTGGAAATAGTTTATTTATCCTCATCTCACAAAGCTGTGAAGTAGATCCTGTAGCCATGGTAATATTTATTCTTGTTGCTGAGAGCATGTTCATGTGTTCTGTATCATGTTATACTCACGTGGTTTGTACCTCAATGCATTTGTTTTGGTTTTTTTTTTTTCTTTTAGAGCACAAAGCAAAACTGAATCCCAGGATCTCTGTGGTGTCTGTGGCCCAGCATCTTTGGGCAGACAAACCTCAGCTCTATGAGAGAGGTGAACTGGACTTGTCCACTGCAATTTTTAAGTTTGTACTCTAGGGAGTATTTATGATTTATAATATTATGTATTTATGATTTAAAAAAAAAATATACTGAACTTTAAAAAGTTCTGAGTAGAAGCATCCCTTCAAACATATCAATAACATGAAGCTCAGGGGAAAGAAAACAAACCCCTGAGCTCTATAAACACTCCATCCTTCCTGATATTTTCTATTTTGTCAACTGAGGGCCTGGAGAGGGTTTTGTTTTCTAATTCATGGCTTTAGTACTTTCTGTTATGGAAGGGCACAGAGCCCTGGTTCAGTTTTGTCCTTTGTGCATTAGATAATCACAACGAAGCCTTTTTCCTTCCATTTATGGTGTGGAAAGTGTTTCTCGGTGTACTGCACTGCATGTGATAGCTGTCTCCATGGTTGACATTTGCACTTTAATAAACTCAGAGATGAAAAGAGATAAAAGCAACAAATCCTTTGAATTTCCTCGTTGCACAGTCCCTTTTCTGCAGGCTGGGCTTGGCTGGTGGAATTCCCCTCTGGAGATCCTTGCACATCCCAATTGTGGGACCACGGATGCCCTCAGGGCTTGGTGGAGGGGCAAAGGGGCAGGGAGGGGAGTTAAAATTTCTACATGAATAATTTAAACAGCTTCCCCAACCCAAAATCCATGCCAGGAGCCAGGCCCGTGTATTTACATGTGCTAACTCAGATCTTGGCTCCTTACACCAAGGAGTAAAGAGAGAGGAGCATTTTAAAGACATCATGCAAAAATAACCTTTCACTGCAGAAAGAAGTGTTGGGGACAGAACTGGGGACCTGTTTCCTCTGTGCCTGTGCTGCAGGAGGGTGTAAATCCAGTTGAAGCACACAGCTGCAGGGACTGCTCCACATTTGTCCCTATCCTATCCCCTTTTTATACAATTTTAGTTCTCCCTCAGACTCATCACCTCACAACTGTCATCATGATTATTTCCCCTTTGAGGGGAAACATGGAGGGACGAGGTTTAACACTCAGATGAGAATTATTTTAAGTTTTGATGTGGTTGGGATGTACCAGTGAGACTATCAAAAAAGGAAAAAAAAAAAAAAAAGGATGAGTTTAATTTCCTGACCAATCTCTTGACCCAAATACAGCCAACCTGTGGTTTAACTGAGGAAATCGAAGTTGCTGTATCTAAAGCATTTTTGTATTGTCTGGGGTCAGCCCATAGCCAGCTCTTTTCTTCTGTGCATGCATTGGAACGTGTCCATTAGGGGAAAAAAAATATTTCTAAGGGTAGTGCAAGGCATCCTTGCATTAAATCAGCTGCCACTGGCAGTGCAGAAGTTTGAGTTCCACAGGGATTTGGGGCACAACCCCACAAGGACTGTGTGTCACTGCACTGGGATCAGATCACGTCTGTCACAGGATACAGGGGGAGATTCCTAAAAAAAACCTTCATTAAAAATAAGAAAAACTTGTTAAATAACTTCCTTGGGAGGCAGAAAAGAGCTTGCACATGTGGCTAATACAGGATGTGCCCGTAGTGCTTATACAGGGGGTGATGAATAGACTTCATGACTTGTGAAGGAGTGCTGGCCAGGGAGGAGGATGAGGAAGGAGTGGAGGAAGGGGTTTTCTTCGAGGTATTAATCCTAAACATCACCATGGGGAAAAAAACCCCGTTTCCAGCACTTCCCTGGGGCTGATTCCCTGCAAAGTGGGAATCACTTTGGTGAAGTGATGGAGGTGAAGGGCACAGAGCACGTCCCAGCCTGTGCCAAAGCCAAACACGCCCTGAGCTCCCCAAATCCTCCATCTCCACCAGAAAAAAATCCAAATATTTGGGCTGGCAGGGATGCAAAGCTGCGCATGCCTACAGGGGAGTGCTTTATTTATTTATATTTTTTTTTTGCTTCAAGGATGGATGCAGGCCAATGCACTTAATAGTGACCACATGGTAAAATAAATAAGAATGCCTGTATAGACTTAAAAGTAAATGTTAAATATTTGCTCTGTTTTTTTTTTTTTTTTACTGATGTCTCCTATGCCAGCTTTGAAATGGCCCTGTGGCAAACAGTGCTTTTATTTTTCTTAAGCCTGGAATATTTAATAATTTCTAATTAAAACATCTTACATTTTTAGGGTATTTATGAGGAAACTGATATGGGCTCTTAAAATGTGCCAGGAAGGGGTAAAAGCTGTACATTACAGTCAGATTTAAGGGGTTTTTTTCTTTCAAAGCCATGTAAAAATTTTATCAACATTTTTTTTGCTTTTGAAAAGGCATCTATGGAATACATGGAGGAGAAGCCATTAGCAATTTATATTTCTCTTCATGCATTTAGGAGCAGTTTTCTTAAAATAAGTAATGATCCTCCAGGCCCACAGTGGAGACAGAAGAGCCTGAACACAGGGGCAGCTGTTGGGTGACTCCCTGTAGCTGCGAGTTCCTGGGAGCCAGGAGTCAGCCTTTACATAGGTGGGATGCCTAAGTTAGCTTGCAAAAATAAAGCAATTTTTCACCAAGTGCTTTATTTACTATTTTTTTCTTTCTTTCTTTTTTTTTCAGAGAAATGACTCAACTTTTCCACTGTTTTATATATTTAACACAGCAAGACTGGAGATACATACCACTTCTCCCAATACTTTTAAGACCAAAACCAGTTCAAATTCATATGGTTTGCTTTTCAAAGAGAAAATCTTTTGGGGAAGCTTGCAATTCTGACAGAAATGAGATGGAGCAACTAAACTGCACTATTTTTTTTTTTTCCTCATGCAACTGCAGAAATGTAATGGCTATTTCAGAGCTGACCAACAAGGTACTCCGAAAAGTGAGAAATACTGAAAATAACTAATAATCAGTGAAGACATGCTCTCAATGGCGGGGGGGAAAATAAAAAAAAAAAAAAAAAGAGAAGGAAACATCTCTTGCACATTAAATGGTGTAAAAAACCCCAGCTTTATTTACATTCCCATCATCACTCCGCAGCTGACCAACGTTGGGCTGTCACGGATGCAGGAAGCACAGAAGAGACCTTCAGGGGTGCTCCAGGGGAGAGCAGCTCTCAGGGCAGTTAGTACTGTCTGTCTCAAAGAAAAAAAAGAAAAAGAAAATTTTCCCAGCAAGGGCCACCTGGGCCAGAGGAGGCTCATTTGTATGAATTATGCATGAGCATGCAAGGAAACGCCGCAGCAGCAGCAGGGAATGTCAGGGTGTGTCTTGGCAAGGCAAGGCACACCGAGTGGCCCATGTTTGCAGCAGATGTGAATTAATATGGCATATCTGAAGGCAAGACAGGAATCTCCAATTTATACAAGTCATGACTGGACGGGGCTTTTTTTAGCTGCAGTTGGACTGGAAACTTGTGCAGCAGCAGAGCAAGACTGGAAATACTTATTTAATATTTAATATTTAATACTGGCTGGTTACATCCACTCCCCCTGCCTTCAGAAGTTTCTAGTACGTTTCTCCAGCTATATCCACACAGGAAAGAGAGGGAAATACGCATCACAATAAATTAAAAATTCCGACTTTACCTGAAGTTCAAGTGCTCCACTAGAACGTACCCGTCTGAGGGAAGAGGGGAAAGGAAGGGAATCAGTCAGGACTGAGCAAACGCGGTCGGAGTGGCCAAGCAGGGAGGACACACCGTGGTTTGGGGGTGCTTTGCCCCCCCCCCAAAGCTGGGTTGCAGACTCACATCTGCCCTGGGAGTTGCGGCAGATCACGGCGTGGCCCTGCACGGCGTCGATCACGTCCAGCTGCTCCCCAGCTGTGACCGGGAGGTCAGCGCGCCGCTGGCTGGGCACCGAGCGCTCGGCGGTGGCCGTGGTGAGGACACGGATCTCCTTGTGGTACTGCGGGACAGGAAGGAGCCAGCAGGGATTCTGTATTTGTGTGCAGTGAACGGGAGGGTGAGGGTGGAGGGAGGAAGGGAGAGAAGAGATTTCGGGATGGGTTGTGGGGCTTTGGGGAGAAGGAGGGAGAGAAACACCAGCAACGCCCCTGATGGAGATGCCAGATTAGGGGAGAAGGCAACAGGTCAGTGGGACAACATTCCCAGCACAGCTGAGGACCAAGAAGGTTCTACCAGGTGCCTTTTAAGCAAACCCCAGAGCTGCTTTTCTCCCCTGGAAATCCCAGTTCAGGGGAGAAGGCAACAGATGAGTGGGACAACTTTCCCAGCACAGCTGAGGACCAGCAACATTGCACCACGAGTGTTTTGAACAAGCCACAGAGCTGCTTCCCTCCCCTGACACAGCCAGAAAGACACGCACCATAAATGTCTCTCTAAACAACTTCTCTTCTTTTTCCATCTTCTTTTCTTCACTGCTCTTCTTGAATTTGAAGATATTTCTGCAATAAGAGATAAACACACACACACACACTGAGCACTTCTGAGCTCCATTTAAACAACCCCTGGCGCATCTGGAGCTGCAGCCTGGAGCACAATTCCAGCCCTGGCTGCAAGGAACCCTTGGAACAGGAAAGCACACCGTTCACATCCCTATTTCTCAGAAAAGGGTGAACAGACAACTCAAATTTGTTAGTGAGGCACAACCTGAGCCATTTTGTACCTCCACTTGGTACAGATGGGGTTTTTTTTGGTCTGTAAGCAGCGTGGGAACAAACAAACTCTCTACTGAGTGTTTCAAATCAGCCCTGTTTTTATGGAAGTCAACAATTCGCTTTTCCCCCGGCAGTTTGTGTCCTTCTGGTTTTATTTATACTCAGAAATAAAGGGTCCCCAGATAACTCTCATCCCGAGTCATTTATGGAAGTGGGGTTTGACACAGCTCTCCAGGTTTTCTTTGGGTTTTTTTAGCACGTGGAGGAGAAAGTCCCCCAAGCAGACATTTATATGGCACTGTAAAGTGGAAAACAAGTTCTTATAACCCACTTAAAGGGAACGGGGCAGTCCCTGCATATGGGGATGCCACTCTTTCTGGTACGTGAAATTACAGCTGTAGCACTCATTTTAAAACTAAGACAGGAAATAAACACCATACAAAAAACTCCCCCCACCCATTTGTAATAAATTATTCATCCTTGGCTCATTTTCATGCATTTAAAATTAAAGAGAAGGGGAAATGAGCTGAAATAAGGGACTTTTAAGCCGTGAAGAGATTCCTCCTTGGCAGTCTCAGCCTGCAGGATCTGTGATCTCCAAGGGAGGGATGGAATTGCACAGATTCCCTGATGGTGTGTAAAGTTATACCTGTGACTTTGCACAGCACAACCAGTGGTGGTTGGGCAGCCCCACACAGGAACTCTCTGGTGAGGACCTGAAAAATGGGTCTCTGATTTACACAAACAATTGTTTGAAGTTCCCAGGTACTGGGTCATGAAAAAGGTCGTTGTGATGCACATTTTTGTGATCCAAAAGGGAAAGGAAATCTCCCACTTCCACGGGAATTTTTGCAGCACTGGTAACAAAAAACCCAAAAAACAAGAACAAAAAACAACCAAACAAAAAAAAATTTGCTCTTATGCATGAATGGCACAGCAAGAGTCAATGCAATCAGCCCAAAATAATCAATACTTTAAAATACAGGGCTCTTGCCAAAATCATAGACTCTTAGAATCATAGAATGGTTTCACCCCTTGCCAGGAGCAGGGACACATTCCACTATCCCAGGTTCCTCCAAGCCCTGTGCAACCTGGCCTTGGACACTTCCAGGGATCCAGGGGCAGCCACAGCTGCTCTGGGCACCCTGTGCCAGGGTCTCCCCCGCCTCACAGGGAAGAATTCCTTCCTAAAATCTAATCTAAACCGACTAAAATAGCAAAAAGGAGCCAAATACACAGCAAGCAACAGCTTTTTGTCTCAGCTCAGTGGAAAGTCAAGACAAGACTTCAAGATAAGACCTCTGTGTATCCCCTCCTTGCTCTCAGTTCAGGTCCAAGAGTTTGTTTCACCCTTGAGATATTTTCTGCAAAGACTCCTGAAATCTGGCTTCAAAGGGAAAGGACCCTGGACTAGCAGCAAACACAAAATGTCTGTGCAATCAGGGACACCCCACTCCTGAAACCACTCAAGAGACGTGTACGGAGTCAGACAAAACGGGAACACGGGATGGAAATCGCGACCTTTCCACGTCGTCGATGCTTTTCCTTTTGTCCTTGTGCTCCCTCACCATCCGAAGTTTTGGCATCCGGACTTTGTACTTCTCATCCTTCCCTCTGAGAGGAACAGACACACAGGAATTCAGGTTTTTCCCAGCAGATCATGCCCCCTCCCCAGACCCGTGCACCTACAGAGCCGTGATTTTTCTCCGTCTCCCCCCACACCCTGCACTGAAATGCAAACACTTGCTGTGATTTGCACCAGCACGCGCAGCCACCGCAACCATCTGGCAGCGAGACACCAGGACATGCTGTTCCTATTAAAAGTAATTTTTTCTGACAAGGAGCCTGCCAGGACGGGGCTGATAATCGGGTCTGGGAGACGGAGTTTTCCTTCCTTAGGAAAAAGATCTGATTTCTCGTGTGTTTCAGGGAGCTGCTCCCTCCTTTTCACGTCTCTGGCACTAGCTGGGTAACAGCAAGGAAACATCCTGCCAAATTAAACACACACAGGGAGGGCACCTGGACTGTCTCCAGAGGACTGAATCCCAAGCAGCTCGTGACCCTCAGTGGGTTACAGTACCAGGCACAGGTTTGTGCCAAGAGGAAAATCTCCTTGGGCTGAGGACAACCCCAGGACAGGGCACCCTCCTCACCTGGTCTCTCTCTGCCCCACCTCGACATCATCATACACGTTGTCCTCCTGGGAGACAGCTGCTGTCAATCAAAATGCAGGAAAGAAAATGGTTAGGAGATGTCATTTTGAGCCTGGTGCTCCAAGTAATGTATTGCAGAGGAAGATTTGGGCTGCTCTCATCACTCAACCCCAAGAGGCCAAAGAAAAGCAAAAGGAGCCTCAGGGCTCCCAACACCCAGCAAAGGTCCAGCACAAGAAATGATGCTTGGGTTGGTTAGGTGAGTGTGTGGGCACTTTTCTGCAGGGGTTTGGCCATCCAGCTCCACGGATGGAGCAGGAGCAGCAGCAAAGCCCCAGCTTCGCACTGCAGCCAGCCCAGGCAGGGTTCCCAACCCAAGGACATGGGCATGTTCACTCCAGCACATCCTCAAGGCTGAGGTTGTATCCACCCCATTTATGTAAAGGATGAACTCGACCCTCCAGCAGGCAGGAATAAAGAGCTTACAGAGAGCTGTCGGAGTGCCATGGGCTCACACACCACCCCCAGCCTGGGAGCAGTGGTTCAGCATTACACACACTGCCTTCGTGAATATATCCAGCTCTGCAGGAGGAATGCTCTTCTTTAGAGCAAAACCACCCAAAAATCACCAAAACCCCCATGACTGAGTGAAGCACAAATCTCTGTCAAGTCTTCAAAGCTACTGCTGCCACATGACATGATTCTCAGGAAGGCACAATGCTCCAAGCTGATTGTACAGAACATTTGCCTCTTCAAACACACACAAATCCCCCAGAGTCAGGTACAGGTGTGTTCCTTACCTAAATTTGGTACTGAAATGGAAACCAACCTGTGGATAGAAAAAAAGGCTTTTAGAAACAAACCTGCACACCAGCATTGCCCAAAAAGCCATGAGCCCCAACAGGCTGTCAGTGATGGAGACAGGCTGAGCTGCATGGGCTCCATGGTACCAACAGCATTTGCCAAAATGATATCCCTTGCTAAAGAAGCATTTCCATCCTGGCAGCAGCAACAGCCATGTGTCCATGAAGCAGAAAATATCTACATTGCACCTAAAGAACAGCCCAAACTCTGCTGCCTTTCCCAACAGCAAGAGGGTTGCCGGACAGTTGGCATTTTTAGTCAGTAGTAATTCCTCCCTGTAAGTCTGCCAATGTCAAGGGGTGTCCAGGAATTTAAATGTGACAATGTCTGTAGATATCTAAGATGATTTCAGGAGCTTTAAGGGTTCTTTGAGACAGGAGAATGGCACAAAACCTGGTGGGTCCTTCCCTACAACGACATTTATATTTGAAGGAACCATTGACACAGCAGAGCATCATGTGTGAAGAGGTTTGTAAGGAAAACAAACCTCCCTAACACGAAAGAGGAAAGGTTTAACCTGGAATTTCCAAAGAAATAAGAAAAGGCAGCATTTTCCTGGAGTTCAGGCATAGTGTACAGGTTGAGGCACTTGCTGGCTGTAGTGGAGGATGGGTTCTGCACACTTGAGGAAAAGGCAATTTCCCTGGAAACTTAGCCAGGATTTTGAATATTAGAGTACCCCAAAGGGCGCTGTAGGAAGTTACACAACATTCCCTACCCTGTTAGACTGAAGACTCACTGGCAAACTTCAGCAGATGCTGTTGCCAGTTTGGCTCTGAAGGGCACTTGGAATAAAACCCCTCAACCCTCAAGTGCCACATCAGCAAGGCTGACCCTACATCTGCCATAGCAGCTCCTAGTGAGTTGACAGAAGTACTTTTGGCCTAAGTTTCCCCCCAAAAAGCTGTATTCCTTACTCCTAGACTTCCTGCTCTGTATTGCCAGAAAGAATGCTCAGGTTTGAAGGGGGAAGGGGTGACACCATCAACATTTTCTTACCTTAGGTTGTCCTTGAGCCTGAAATTGTTCAGCTTCAACTTTTCTATCTTAAACAGGTTTCCAAATCTCTTCTGTTTTTCCGTTCTGTCCAAAAGAGAAACAGGTTTCAAATTAAGAGACACGAGCTGCAGAAGCAGCCCCAGAGACCCTGAGGCAGGGAAAGGAAGATCAGCAGACCCCAGACCTCAGCTCAGAAGAAGAATTTAGGCCTTAACAGCATCATATGGATGACAGACTCAGTGGAATAAGCACAGCAAAAGGTGCTTAATTATGAAGTCCAAGCTCAAATCTTTGTTTAGCTTCAAACTTTTCCGTGTTAATAAAAGTTGTTCTCCTCTGACCCAACAACTAGAGGGTGATCCAAGTGTATCTGGAGTGAAAATTCACGAGGAAAGGGCAGCATTGCCCAGAAGCACTGCAGTGACCATTAAAGGAGACATCAGGGGCAGCTTCTGAGCCACCCTCCATCACACATTTCTGTTGTGTGTGTCCTTGAGGAGCATGGCCCATGGCACACACTCTTCCATGAAGTTTGCAAAGGGTTGCAAATCTACACAGCACTTTTCTAGTAAAGTATCTGCAAGCACCCCAGATCCTCCCCTGGGGGTTGTCGCCCCTGCACAAGGACTATTGAAAGCCCTTTATGTGTATCAGCACACTTAACCCTGCACGTGGGATCCATGGAGAGATCACAGAAAGGCTGGCTTGGGGATTAAGACCCTGACCTCCGAAACCTGTGAGTCTGGTCCCAAATGGTCTTCAAGTTCCTTTGCAGCCCCAGCAAGATGCCCTGCTCCTCGGTGAGTTGGCAGGACAGTTTAATCTCTGCTACTGCTCTGCACCCACGCGCAGAGGGGCAAGGAAGAAGCACGGATGTGCTTCCCAGGCGGTGGGGATGTGCATGATCCATCTGGGAACACGCTTCCCTCTGGGTTGGAGAAGCTGGTGCACCCCCATCACACAACCCCCATGGGCAATCTGCAGAGAAATGACACTTCCTTCTTTTAATAACCGTCCTGTCACCTCCAGGGTTTGTTTCAGCTTTCCCCTTTTTCCTCCCTCTCTGACAGGCTCTACATCCACATGGAAGCCGGACTGGGATCCAGATGCAGGCCAGTGCAAGCCTCCCATCAGTAAGGGAAAAGCAGATGTACGGCAACACCTTATTATTCCTCCCACACCGCTCCTCGGGAGAGAGCCACCAGCTGCACTCCAAGCAATTGTGAGCCACGCATGCTCTTCCCAAGGGCTGTCTCTACTCCTTGCAAAGGCAACTTTTTACTGTGTGAGGGTAGGGAACCACACAAAACACAACTAAACTTCACGTTTCACCTCTTAATCCATTTGGGAAGCTCAGGCAACATATAAACCCGAGGCTGCAAAACTCGTTGGTTTTATAACACGCCTCGTGGAAGCAAGTATCTTGAGAGGCTATATAAAAAGGAGCAGGTTGCAAGTTAGTTCCAGCACATCAGGTTCTTTTCCAGCCTTGTGTGATCTCAAATGTGAGCGCTTTGTCCTGTTTTATGGGGACAATTTGTCCCTTGAGCATCACCTCTTTTGGCACTCACAAACAAGGTTCCAATTCTCAGCTACAGCTGGGCAGCGCTTTTAACCAAGAGAAGGCAAGTGAGACTGTCCTGGGTGTTTGATGCAGGAAGAGGTCTGGGAGGGCAGGACTTCCAAAGGATGGAGGCTGTTACAGGAAAAGAAATCCCCCTCACTGCTTCGGGATTTAATTCTGGTAATGACTTTTTGCTCCCCAAGTGTCAGCCAGAGGGGAAAGAGGGAGGAGGAAGGGAAGAAACCCACCCACACTTCTCTGCAGTTGAGTCAGGAAGAAAAAAGCCTTCCAGACAGTACCTGGCATGTGAGATCAAGGCTGTATGGTGAGAATTTCAAAATACAGGCTAAGGAATTGCAACTTACTCTGGTTTTGCTGGATTATCACCCCCAATCTCCACATCTTCGTATGCTTCCTCGTAGCTGTTTCCTGAAACTTAAAACCCAGGCATGCCATTAAGACAAGCCCCGTTCAGTAGCAACAAGGTGAGGTTTGCTGGACAAATTGCACCCAGACCTTTTACATTTCACTCTCACAGAGGCTTCGGGGCTGCTCAAATGAATTCCCTGCCAGACATGTATACTGCTCCCCACTGCTTTTAACGGGAATTCAGAGCAACCCGGCCAGAAGGAGACACTGGAGATGCTGAAAGCGAAATGAAACCATTCCCAGCATCTCCCAGGGACCAGCCCAAATTAAAAGCAGCTCCTGCTTGAGCTTCCCCACTTACTGCTGTCTGAAGTGAAGGAACTTGAGGCATCTGAGCCGTGGCTGCTGGAAGACACAAGCGTGACAAGGGGGGTTTGCTGCAGCAGAGGTTTTAAATGCCCTTTCCTAGACACAGGCACTGCAAGAGCCCAGGTGCACACTCACAGTCTGTCCTGCAACTCCTCAATGTCGTCATAGATGTCCTCTGGTGCCTGCAGAGGCTGCCAAGGGTTTTGGTCCAAGGCTGTTCCCTCCACCCCTGGCTTTGGAGCACCAGCAGCAACGCTGTGCCCTGGAAATGAGAAAGGACCTTTGCTTGAGGAGCTTTCCTGAGGAACTTCTCTCGGGGCAAGGACACCTGTTGAGGGTAAAACAACAAGTAACAGCATACAGATATATTTTCCATTCCAGGAGTCCAGGAAATTCTCCGCTCTGAGACACTTCAAGGAAAAAAGGTGAACAATTTTCAGTTTTCAGCTTTCAAGCTTTTTAAAATCATAAAAATGTTTTATGTTTAAAACACTTAAAATGTCCATCGATATTCTCAGTTTTGGCAGCTCTGACCCAAATCTTCCTCACCTAAAAGCATGCAAGAGATTATTCTTGGATCTCCAGAGGAGTGATTTGAGGGAAAGCTTGGCATGGCTGGTGGAAATGTTAAGATCCAAATAATGAACCAGACCTTTGGAATTACACCTGTAAATCAACATCAAGGAAAGGACCCAAGGAAGATGAGTATCCCAGAGATGGATTTCACTGAGGGCTGGAATCAAGCCTGGGAGTTGCACCTCAAGAGGTTAGAAAAAGATTATTACTGGAGAACTCTAAAGTGGCAATGTAAAAACCTTAGAACTGATTTAAGAGAGTTGGAGCAATGCAGAATACAGCCACACAAATAAAAGCAGATAATGCAGGTAAATGAACATGGGAAGTGCCCAAGGCCAGGATGGACAGGGCTTGGAGCTGGAATAGTGGAAGGTGTCCCTGCCCTTGGCAAGGGGTGGAATGAGAGGATCTTTTAGGTCCCTCCAAAACCCAAACCATTCTGATTCATGCAGTAGACCTTGCTGGACACATGCACCCCCTCAATATGGTCCAGCTAAAGACCAAAATTTCTGCAAAACATTCAAATTCCACGAAGAAAAGGAGGCAGGGGTGGGACCCAACAATTCTCCAAATCAGCCTCTCTGTTGGAGCAGGAGGGTCACCAGGAGTACTTCGAAAAAAACCCCAACAGAAATTACCTCCAGCTGTTCAAAGGTCAAGGAAACCAGCAGGATTTTTTACAGAAACAGACACCAACCAAACCAGAAAATTATTATGAGGTGATTTAAAATAATAATAATAAAAAAAAAAAAATACGTGAGAACCACACCAATAAAAATAACCACGGTCACAGTCAATTTACACTTTCTCCTTCACACTCCTGGCCTGTCCACAGAGCCCAACAGAGCTACTTTTCTCTCTTTCATCTTTGAAATGCTGCCACATCACACCAGTGGCTCGCAGAGCCTTTGCAGAATAGGACCCATGAACACTTAAAGCTGAAGCTGCAAAATTGTGCTCACAGAGGGGATGTGATTTGGTTTAGGTGTGCAGCTAAGGTGCCTATCAGCAGCTCTGGTCACTGTCTCAGAGTAGCCTGGCAGAAGGAGCCCAAAGCCAGCCTGGCACCACGAGGAGATGGAGCAAGGAGCCACCATCCATCCCGGTGAGGGACAGAGGGAACTTTTAGGCTCTCCACCCTGCTCCCGTGTGTTTCTACCCCAAGCCTCAGCCAAGCCCTTTCCTGGGACTCCATAAATTACAAGGAGCAGAGGAGATGGATTTCAGCTCTCACGGATAAGGGCAATCTGCTAGAAAAACAAACACCTCGGCCGGAGTTACGCAGATGGTTAACCAACTTAGGAAGCTATTTGCACAGCCAAAATAAATGATTCAGGCCAGAATACAAATGCTCATGCAACCTTTTGCCCTGCTTTAACTAAATTGGTTCAAGAGTTGCATCCAAATCCAACGTTATTTCCCATATGGAAGAGACATTTGGGCAGCAGATGGGGCTGGGGATGGAGGAAACGCTCAGCGGCGCAACGAGATACTCACGGAGCTCTGCTCTGTCTTTTGCCAGCCCTGGTGGGGTTGGATATGCTGCAGTTTGGGGGCTGGTCACATCCTGCTTCCCTTGCAGAACCTCCAGCCCACCTCTGCCATCTCCCTTGGCTTGGCTGGTGGGAGACATGTATTCATTTCCACCTGTCTGCAATCAAACGTTGGGTTTGGTCAGTGCAGTCCTCAGAAACAGCTTTCTAAAACATATTTCTATTATACACCTATGTGTGCATAAGAATATAAGTTATCTGTGGACTTCAAAGAGTTTCACACCCTTCTCCATCAGCACTTTAGGCTGAAGAAGTTGAGTGATGAGCAGGCAAAAGAGAAGGCAGAAAAACCCCTGGGATTAAGGGCTCAAGCTTCAACTGTTTCCCAAAGAGAGGGAGGACAGCAGGAGAAGAGACATCCTATAATAATTATTAAAATTAATCTCGAGGATACAATACCCAGAAAATTTTGTTCACTTCCAGTTTCGTTCTTCCATGACTTGGCTTTCCCTCTTTTTCATCCTCTATTACAGCTCCTTCTGGACTGAAATGTTCAGAAACAAGGGAGATCTCAGCAGTCAGACACTTCAGCAAAGCCACAAACACATTTCTTTATGCCAGTGCCCAAAGAGGCAGCTCGTTCTCCCTCTGGATGAGGGAGATGCCCAGATGACCACAAGTAAGGGCAAATCCAACTCTGAAAGCCAGTGGTCACTCAGGGATACTACAAATCATTCTTGGAGGAGAGACAGACTAATATGATTGTTCCCTCATAGCAGGAATGGACAAATTAGATCCATTTGTGGTGGCAGCTGGATCACACAATGTGCCTCTCACCACACTGCATCAAGACTGAGGGAACAAGAAACAGCCACAGGATGCAGGACTCGATACCTTTTTTTCCCAGCATCACAACATTTCCCACTCACTGGCCCCATTTTATCACAAAACTCTTCAATCCCCATCTGAAAACCCAGCCTTCAGACAGTGGCCATGAATAAGCACCACAAGGAGCTTGAAGTGTGACATTTGTACATGAAATTCAGGGTAGACTTTGCCTTGCCTTGGACCTAGAACGGGGTGCCCCAGTTTGAGAGCCTCATAACCCTGCTTACACTGGAAGAGTTCAGGTTTCAGTAGGAATAGACAGTGTAATTTTCTACAATCTCCCCTGTAGATATGCTTTAGAATGCAAACAATCTTAGCAACCAGGAGTGCTGGCATGGAAAAGCATCATCTGCGCTGTCTTGGTCATGAAATACATGAAATTTCTTTCTATTTACTGAGTGTTACAATATTCAATTCTTAACCTGAATCAGTTGTGGGGCGAGAAGAAGTTTGGGAGAGAGGAAAGGAAATTACCTGGATTTGGCAAAGGGAAATATCTTCTGTTTCTAGAATAAAGAAGAGGAAAGCCTTCAGCCACTGCGCTTTTCTCAGCAGTCAAGCTTTCATACAAGGCCTCGACTGTCAACTAGCATTTAAAGAAATATTTCTTTAGAAAGCCCAGAAGTATTTTATGTTTGGAACAGTCATCAGGCAAAGATATTTCATCTACTTTGCAGGACAGGGGATACACGTATTGACAAACTGTATGGGGATAATAAAACAGTGCTAGGGTTGGACCAATGAAGCTGCTGGTCAGCAAGGAAGCTGCTTCAGACTGGAGAGCTTGCAGAGGAGGAGGAAGTTTTTTTTTAATTTAAACAAAGATTTCACAGCCTACCATAAAACGAGACTCCATCCAAGCCAGAGAACCTCTCTGCAAATCACACTCGGATAAATATGTTTGGAAAGCTGTGCTATTTCCCAGGCAGTCTGATGGCTTTGCAAGCCAGGACTCGAAAGTGGAGTTTGACATTTTACAAAGAGTAGTTTCCCCTGTTTCAGCAGGCCCAGAACTGCTAGCCAGGACCTGGACATCTCCTGGTACGAGGTGATGTGTGCCCTCAGCCCAGCTGCCCCCTGAGCTCAGCCAAGCAGGGCTTCTCTAGGAACAGCTGCAGCAATTCCTGCCCCGTGCCGTGCAGGGTCCTGCCCTCCCTGCAGGACATCCCCACTGCCAGGGGGAACTGCCACCCTCTGCAGCCAGGGGGAAGTGCAAAGAGTGATCTGCAGCAGAGATATCCCTGCAGCAGGGGGTGAGAGCCCCTACAGTTGTGCCCACCACACTTGTCCTCCCCTATGAGCCAGAACTCCGAGGGTGCTGCCACGCCAAGCAGCCTGGCTCAATTTTGCTTCTGCATCTTCCCAGAGGGATTACCAGCACCAGGACAGCCTTGGCAGGAACTTCCAGAACATTTCAGTGGATTTTTTTCCTCCAAAAATTAATGATCTTGATATTGGTGCTTAATATTTACTTTGCCTATCACCAACATCCATCCAGCTGGTGTTATCACTTCCTTACATTTCTGCAGTGGAAATCAAGGGAGCTGACTCTTCCCTCTGCTGTGTTTGGGAACCTCATTAGTCTTTGTGCCTCCTCTGCAATTTTCTGCAATTTCTTATTTATTTTTTGAGAGCCTTCACAGACAACGCACAGAGAAATTCTTGGCAGGTTAAGAAACACAGATATTAAAAGTTTTCAAGACACTCACCTTGTGGTTTTGAGGCTCTGCCTTAGGTACTAGGAAAGATATTTATGAACAGATATTAATTTTTAGTCCTTGTTAAAGTTGCTGCACTTTCAGTTGCAAAACTCAGCTTGAGTTGGGATGCTCAGCATCTGGGCACACATTCACCATGGACATTCACCATGGACATTCACCACGTCCTGCAGATCCTTCCCTCTGCTGTTTGAGCACTGGCTCACACACAGGCAGCTGCAGCACCAAGCCTGACTGGCCACAGTTTTCAGGGATCTATGAAATCCCTGAGGGCTGTGGCAGTTCCCCCCAAGGGAGTTGCTTGGCTGCCTTCCCAGTGGGAGAGAAAAATCAGTGCAACAAGGCAGAAATAACCTCCCCAAAAGAGGCAACACTGGAAAATGTAAAAGCAGAGCAGTGGCACCTTTAATAGAGAAAATTATACTGGGGAAAAAATACTGATGGAGGTGGAAAAGTCTTGTACTCTGTGCCCTTCTGCTCCCAAGAAGATGCTGAGGTTTGCCTCACTATCTGCTTTTTATTCTCTTCTACATGGGTAATGCCTCGTGATATTCCCCATGGAGTTTTACTATAAGCATCATTTCACCCCCAAAATTTTAACTTTTTTTGTCTGTCTCTGCCCCAGAGTCCTGACACTGCCCAGAGGGACACGACAGAGAACAGTACTTGTTCTCCCAGACCACTTGTGCAGCTCCTTTTCTCAACTTTTCTCCACAAGAAGCTGTATTATTTCCTGTTTTAAAGGAAATAATCTCTTTAATATCTTTAATAATAATCTTTATCTCCCAGCTAGCAGATAATTCACCTCACAGTCCTGCCTTTCAAAGTACCTTCAATGACACACAAGGTTGTGGCGTCCCCAGACTGATTCAGGTACATCGGGGTTTCTTCATAATTATTCCACTCTTCCAGCTGAGCACTGAGAAGATGAAAAAGAGAGAAAAGATTTTTTTTTTTTCCCTGTCCCCTTTAGTAGTATGAAAAAAAAAAATACTCATCTTAAGGCCAAGGAAATCGAGTGCTTTGATAGCGAGCCTACAAAAAGGCAAAGTGAAATCAGGAATTCCTCGGAGGGAGAGGAGACCTGTGGCAGATGCAGGGCTCAGCTGAACCTTCCCCCTGACTCCACGCTCCCACTGCTCGTCCTTTGAGAGGCCAGGCTGCATTTAGAGGCCTCAAAGCACATCAGGAGTGAGAGTCTCCTGCCTACAGCGATCCCTCAAGGAGAAACAGAACAACAACGACAAAAAAAGAGAAACCCAAGGAAGTCGGAGCGCGGCGTTTTTCAAGCCTGCTCAGGTACTTTGGAATTGATGACAATTCCCAGCTGCGCTGTTTGGCACGTGGCTTCTCGCAGAAGGGAGCAAAAGGGAAAGCAGAGATAGCAGAGGGGGCGTTTAAAGGTCCTGCTCCCGAGCTTATCAAGCCACCCTCTGCACGCCATCCCGGCACATGCCAGTCTCAGGAGGAGGGAAAGCACCGCAGCTCCAGCACCACACAGCCTCGAGCGTTGGGCTCCCCAGCCCAGTTCCCATCTCCCCATTCTCCTTCTCCCTCTCCTCCTCCAGAATTTCACGTCAGTGTCGTTTGGGAGGAGGTGCAGGCGGAGAACCCCAGCATTCCTGAATCACCCAGGCGAATCCTCGAGTCTTCCCCTCCGCCCACAGTGGCAGTTTTTTGGCATTTTGGGAATGTACCAGGAAGCAGCAAATGCACAAGACACAGCTTGTAACACACGTGGCAGGGGGGGACAGGGTAAGGTGGGGAAAGAGCAGCAGGAAGAATTCTAGCGGGAATTCCTTCTGCTAACTGCAAGTCTGAGGGGCTGTTTTTCCTGGAATCACCCCAGTGTCACAACTCAGCCTCAACAGAGCAAGGACTAAGGGCAAACCGGAACACCAGGGACAAGAAACTCAAGGGGCACTTTGACAGCAGTGAAATCAGAGAAAGAAACGGCCCCTAAAGTCAAGCAGAAGGCTGTGCTGATACCAGAGGCTGTCCCCTGCAGCCCCCCAGCACTGGGGACACTGCCTTGCTGGTCCCACAGGGTGCTTATCCTCAAACAAACAATCAGAAATAGTCAGCACGTGAAACTATATCAGGGTCTCTAAGAGACCGGACCTCATTCCAGGTGAGGCTTCGAGGAGGGGAATTTCCATCCCCAAACTGCTGCTATTTTGCTTTTAATTAATTTTCCACTGTTATCACATGGTTAATATTTAACAAGTGACCTATTGTAAAGACCATATCACAAGTGTTGGAGCAAGACAGCTAACCCTGCTGCACTGCATTGCTGGAACAGCTTCTTGCAGTGAAGAACAGCTTAGGAGGAGGTTATTTTTTGACCAGTTCTCTTCTGACAAGTACAGGTTAAAAGTTAACACCAGCCCACACTGTCAGGAGCACCTCATGATGTCAAGAACAACTTACTGTCGATAGCTGGAGGAGTTGTTTGGGCACAGAAGGTATTTTAAGAATTCCCCTCTCTTTGCTTTGGTTCAGCTGTTCCATTTCCCCTTTCCACAACTACAACAAAACATATATATGAATATTTTCCTCCACTTTTGCTGTTCTTGTTGTACAAAACCCAGGCTGCTGCACAACCACTCACGACTAGTCAGAGACCAGAAAAAGCCAGGATACCAAAGAATTATCTGCAAGATTTCTGAGCTCTTTCAGACAAACTCGAGTCATTTTGGACCACCACTCAATAAAAACCTCCCTTCAGCATGTGGAGACAGCTGAAGGGCTGGGATGGTGAGGGAGGGCAGTGGCTCCCTTGCCCTGGTTGTGCTGTCTGCACAAACACAGCATCATAGATTTATGCAGGAGTACAAATTCCTTTGCTGCTGGCAAAGAAACCCCCAACACCTGCTGGTTACGCCAGGGCTTTGTTTCAGCAACAGCCCTCAAAAGCATCTCTTTTCTAAAAACACAGAGCTTGAGTACACAGCAAACAGGAAGCAAAAAGCAAACAGGAAGCAAAAAGCACACAGGGGATGGTGACTTTGCAACTAAAGCACTGCCAGTGTTCTCCTTCCCACCAGATAAACCAGACTTAAAGGCACATGGATATGGTTCTCCACGAGGCTTTAAGAGCCCACAGGAGAAAATAGGGATGAAGCTTTCTCCACTAGGAGAAGGTCATCCCAGCCAGCTTTGAGCTTCCCGTGTAGGTTCATCCAGTCACAGAACCCCAGAACGGGTTGGGTTGGAAAAGAAGTTAAAGACGATCCAGTTCCAAACCCTCCCTCTCCCACAAGCAGGGACACTTTTCACTAGACCAGGCTGCCCAGGGCCCCATCCAGCCTGGCCTTGCACACTTGCACTTCCTTGAACAACGCCCGGAGCAAGTTGCTGCCTCCAGGAGCAGGACATTCCCTCCAGGCTGAACAGGACACAGGACGGGGATGTCACCTGTGAGCCACGCCTTGCCTCTCCCCAGGCTCACCTTTCAGGGGTCAGGTAATCCTCTTCTCCAGCAGCTGCACACAAACACACAGAGGATTAGTGCTGGAAGGCGAGCCCACGCTCGCAGGTGTGACAGGGACAGCCCTTGCTCGCCGCACCCCAAGGCGGGCGTGACACGGGACTGCCCGCAGAAACTGGGGCCCTGGCTCTGCTAACGTGTCATTATTTCATCTTTCCAGGCAACGACCCCAGGCTTTCTAGAGATGGATAACCGAGCAATATTGGGAGGGCAGGGAGATGATGGCATATAAACATGATTAGTTCCCCCTCCCCCTTCAAATTAATATCTTTAGGAAAGGCAACTAGGCTAGAAGAGTTTCGGTGAAAAACCCTATTTCCCTCTCGTTCTTATCAAAGCCAGGGCACACCAACAAGCGCTGGCACTGTAAAGCCAAAGAGACTTTAGCAGAGCCCTTCTTACAAAAGCAGCTCGCTTTGAATTAATCAAAAGTTGCGCCTAAAGATCTGGCTATAATTAAGCCTGTATCTATAAAGGAACACCACTTAGCAGCTTAATAAGTGGTCCAGAATATTCTATTATGCAACATCAATAGGGTTTTATTATGGGAAACTGAACTTTTGCATTTCTTGATGTCGGAACACTTAACGACATTGTCCTCTGTTGTATTTAAAACAGAAGTGGGGGGGATTAGCAGACTATTTTCTAACCATTTTATTGTGCCTTCCCACAGTTGTGTGCTCTAGAGTCAAGGCATTTCCCATTGAAGAGGAGTGATAAAGATCAGCTCAGCTCACAGGCAGCTGCTGCTGCTTTACAGCCAGCTGTAAACTGCTCTCAACACGCTGCAGTTGGGAGGGAAGCGGGTTTCTGAGCATGGGATGGCGTCCAGCCTGGAAAACCAGAACCCTTTTCCAGATTAAGAGCAAAAATCGGCCCCATTGGAACTGCTGGGCTCTTATTAATGTTTGAGGAAGAAGTTATAAACAAGTAACAATGTCTTCTTTTTTTCTGTGCGCTTGAAATCGCAGCCTTACAGATGTCAATAAACTGCACATTTTAATTCATTTTCTATAGAACAGATCCGGGGGGAAAAGACTGAGTATCTCTTACTTGTTTCATTTCCTCTGTGGACCGAAGGCGTGGTGCTTTGGAAAGCCCTGAGATCAAACTTTGGGGGTCTTGGAGGCTTCCCAGGGGCAGGACCCAGGGATTCAGCTGAAGGGAGAGGTTTAATTCTTGGCCACTTGCTCCCGGGGCTGTAAGACCATTTTCCTGCTCCAGGCTGGCAGAAGGGAGGCTCCGATTCTGCTCCAGAGAAGCACAAGGAGAGGCAGCAATTAGCCCTGATTTAAGCAAAAGTCCACGCAGGATCATTACTTGTTATACTGACATTTCTAACCGGCTCTGCCTCCTCCCAATTTCAGCATCCCCATCGCACAGGGGGGTCTCTCGCCACGTTGCCAGAATGGCAGAACAAATGGAAATGTCCTTTTTAACATATTTTTACCGCGTGAACCGTGTCGGGCTCTCAGCTCTCGATAGCTCCCTTCCTCTGGATTATAAAATACCAGCCCAATTTTCTGTGCTGCTAACAGTTTAATCTGCCAGGATTTAGGGCCGTGGCTGCTTGCAGTGCTCAGCCCAGGCGAGGGGGCTTTCCAGGGTAAACAAAGACTTAAGGTTTTCAGTGTCCCGTCACCCAGTGTGACGGCAGCAAGGGGAACTTCACAGCCTCTGAGTTTCCTAGCACCAGTTCCTCTAAGAAATATATCCTCAGATCTTAAAGATGACCTCCTGCAAAGCTGGGAGGGTGCAGAGTGGCGGGGATTCAGGTTTAAGGTGTCTTAATTAGAATTAAACTGTCTGTGCAGACCAGTCAAGCCTTTCACGTCTGTGTGCAGTCACATTTACCTCGGGATTGCAAATGGCCAAAGCACACCAAAACTAAGATAACTCTCCTGTCCTCAGTCTTCATCCTACCCTCAAAATGTAGACAATCTCTTGGAGTGAGTTTTAAAAAGTTGTTGGATATGGGGAATCCTCCCCTTACCCAAGCTGAGCAGCAGTTTGAGACCCATTTCTTATCTTCAAGACCCCCTGAGAAAGAACAGAGCATCCCAATGGGTGACTTTGGCCTCCTGTATGAGGGTCCCAACTCTTGGGAGCTTTTCTCTCCAGCTGCTGTATCCTGCATTTCCAGAGCACCTATATACTCATGTATTTATATATTCAGTGTTAAGAATACCCCTTACCATACCTTTCTGGTGCTGAGGTAGCTCTCTTGGTGCACGATAACCCGACTGGCAGAATGCAGGTGCCACCACACCCTCAGCACCTGCTCCATCACAGCTCCTGTGACCCCTGGGAGCCTGAGGAAGAGCTGTCCCACTGCCATGCACAGCATCCTTCCTCTGGGCACGCCAGTCCAGCACAGGGGACCTTCCAGGGGGTGGCATCCTGTCACGGCCTGATGCAGCAGAGGCTGAGTTTGCTGCCTGCTGGGTTGGGAGCTTTGGACTTGTTTTCTCATTGCGGGATAAAGTCTCTTCCCAGATCTGTAGGACATGTTGGAAAGAATCTGGGAGCTGAGGGTCCTCTGGAGTTGTTTGGCTTGATCCTTGCTGGTCAGTGCTGCAGGACAGCAGAGGCTTTTCTGAGCTGCTCTTAGGAGGACTCAGCTCTTTCTCCGAGGCGTTGCCCTTGTGCTCTTTGCTGTGCCCCATCCGCTCCCCGTAACCCAGCCCGGCTTGAGGCCGTGCCAAGGGGTTGTGCTGGGTGGGCACAGAGGGTTGGGAGGTGGGGTGGGCAGGTTTGGACACTTTCAGCTCTCTCTTAGTCAGGGGCAGAGGGCTGGATGCGGTGTTCCCTGCAGAGCCGGGCTTGGGGGCGATCTCCGTGGGTGGTTTCTGGCGGGGCTGCCCCAGCTTGCTGGCCAAGTTGGGGTCATTCTGAAATCTCGCTCGGAGGGCTTTGAAATCAGTCACTCCTTCCTGGGTGAGGGGAGAGAGAGCAGAGCACAGAACAGCTGCTTACAGGGGTGGCAACGGGCAATTTAAACAATCACACTGTTTTCAGAGAGAAAGAGGCTGCACACTCAACCCCTGTCACCAAGGATATGCTGATCCTGGTGAATATTTAAGAGCAGTGGAGGAGAATTTGCTCTTTCAAAGGATCCTCCAAAGGCTCATGGATCACTTCTGGTGAAGACAAAAGAGCTGAAAACAGGGGGGAAATGCAGGAGCAAAGCATGGGAGCCAAGCAGAACAAGTGTGGCATGGGGAAATTCCTCCTTCTCCCCAGTGTCAGCCAGTGATGGAGAATTCCCCTTGTGAGGATCTGGCAAACACTGAATTCAGTGTTAGAGCTTCCTGGCAGAGGTGCTGCAATGCTGTTTATGCACCTGCTGGGTATGAAAGCTGCACTTTATTTTCAGTACATAAGCACCAAAGAGGGGAGAGGCCAGTGCTGCTCCAGTCCATCCCCATCCTCCTTGAGGAAACTCCACAGGGAAGAGAAGCACTGAATATCCTTGGTGGTGCACTCCTAATGACCCCTGGGACAAAATGCTCTTCCTCCATGGTGCTGGTTCAGCTCAGGGTCCCCAAGGCTCTTTGGATGCTTCTCCCTCTGCCTTTAATCCCACCCCAGGAAGCAGAGCACACACAACCCAAACACGTGGCACTCAGAGACAAGAAGAGCATCTCCCAGTGCAGGTGATGGATCCTGGCAGTGACACTCAATTCCTTTCCCACACAGTCACCAGACCCAAGTTCTTGAAGAAAGGGAGCTCATCAGTGACAGTGCAGTTTAAAAGGGCACTCAAAGAACATTTTGTTTCAGTCCCTCACTCCCCTGAGTCCCACCATCCCACGCTGGAGAGAAGGGACCACAATTTTTGCCTGCAGTGCCGTGGCTTAAATTCAGCCCTGAACTGAACTACGGAGAAAATATGAAGAAAAATTTATGAGCTACTTAAGTCCTTGAACTGCTCTATAACTTTTTATATGCCATGATTACATTAGGTGCTCTGCTCTGGCAGCTTAGTCCAGCGCAAGGCTTCACGAGAACCTGTCTAATGAGGAAATTGGAAAAAATTATCTAGGACAGAACTTCGTTATTCTGAAAAAAGCCCCAGCCTTAAGTGTTAAGACAGAACAGATGAATAGCATACTGAGGTTTTATTGCATTTAATTGCACGATTTATTAAACACTGACAATTTCTCTTGAATAACCCCTTTCACTGACTTTATTACTTTCACAGGGTAGTACATGATGTAAAGAACCAGCCCTTGGGGGAGAGGTTTGAATTGCTCCAATTATATTTCATATTAGTGGTCAGCAGCCTGATGCCGTGTGAGCTGCCCAGACAGGCTAATCTAGCGGTGAGCCATGGGAGTGGGAGCTTCCAGAGGCACACAGAGGATGAATCAGGTTTTGGAAGGGGGGAATAAAAAAATCCCACATGCACCCGATCCCTCCAGCGATGCCAGACAGGAAATAAAGCAGTGAGGTGCCCTAATGCAATTGCAGGGAGCTGCTGCAGCAGTTGAAGAGTTCAGCGCTGTTTACCTCCCCTTGCTGATTTTCTCTGCTGTAGCAAACAGTTCCTCATCAGCGCCCTCAGAGAAAAGGAAAGAGAAAGGAAAAAGTACCTGCTTGTCTCAGCGTGCCCCAGGCGAGGCAGACACGGGGTTTTTGGTCAGGCCTGTCCCTGGCACCGGCTGTGCCAGAGATGGGCTGTGACAGTCACGAGCTTGGCACTGAGTTTAATTAAAGAGGTATGGACACAAGCTTCCCTTTCCTCCCCCCTCAAATTGTTATTCCTCTTGCCTTGAAACGCCAGCTTCAACTGCTTTGCCTAATTAAGTGGGAGATTATCTGTGCTCAGTGCTCTGGCAGTGCCCCTCACTAGGATATGGTTCCCCCAGAGTGCAGCCTGATGGGATGTTCATGGGGAAAGGGGAGACATGTGGCCCCCAGCCAACTGCAGGGAACTGCTGGGGTGGATGGGGTTAAACTGCACCCTATGGCCACCTCCTGCACACCCACACCCAGCTGGGCAATCCATCCCTCCCCAGAAAGCTCCTGCAAATGCTGTTTCCTTGCGGAGGGCCGAGCTTAGGCAGACCCTCCGAAGTGCAGTGAGTTCTCCCGGTCTCTGCAGGGATGATTTTCCATCAGAACTGGGACTGTTTCAAACCACAAACCCATCCAAGCAGCTCTCCCTGTTCAACCCATGCACCTTCAGCTGGCCCAGGGAGATGCTCAGCCTAGACACAGTGCTGGGCAGGTCACAGGCAGGACACACGTGGAGTCCTGGTGTCCCAGGAGCCCAGGGAGGGCTCAGGTCCCCTGAAAATCAGACCAGCTGACAAGCAGGGAGAATACACTAATACATTAAAAGGGCTGCCAAAAGCTCACAATGTGTATTACAGCTACATCTGGTCAAATAATTGTGGATAATACTACATTTGGCAAAAGCCCACGCAAGATGAGAGGGGAAGAGAGCAAGAAGGAAACAAACTTCCACAGGCCGGAAAGCTGTGAGCATTAAGGAGTCAGGGGACAGAAGCATTACAGGGTCAGGGGGCAGCAAAACTTTCCATATTTTCTCCCTATAAATAAAATGCTCTTCCAACATCAAGATCAGTCTAGGAAGCAGAATAAAGCTCAGCTTGAGCCTGTGATAAGGGTGCCTTTCAGAAGGAGCACCAGCAGGAGGTTTGTGCTGATACCTTGGGCTAAGCAAAAGGAATCTGAATTGTAGAATCCCAGAATGGTTTGGATTGCAAGGCACCTTAGAGATCATCTTGTTCCAACCCCCTGCCATGAGCAGGGACACAGACCAGGCTGCTCCAAGCCCCATCCAACCTGGCCTTGGACACCTCCAGGGATGGGGCAGCCACAGCTTCTCTGGGCACCCTGTGCCAGGGCGTCAGCACCCTCTAAGTGAAGAATTTCTTCCTAATATCTGATCTAACTCTGCCCTCTTGCAGTTTGAAAGTCATTCCAGGGCCTTGTCAAAAGTCTCTTTCCAGCTCCCCTGTAGCCCCTTCAGGTACTGAAATGCTGCAATAAGATCACCCCAAACCCTTCTCTTCTCAATTAATTATCTAAATCGAAGTAATCCTCATTAGTTTCCTGAGGCTGCTTTCCTAAAATGAATCAACACAGGAGGATAAACCCCATTCAAGATGTGGCAGGCTGGACAGCCGGGAGGAAGCACTGCCTGTTCCCCTCCTGGAATTTTTCTGGCTTGCTCCACTCTTTATCTCGATTCCCAAGGGAGCTCTGGTGGGTAAATGTTTAATCTGTGCTGCCCTCTGCCCTGGCGTGGGACTGCTGGAGCCAAGCCCAGGCACCCCGGGCAGGCTGACGAGAGAGCGCTGCAGATATCATCGACTCATTAACCCGCCGGCTTCTCCCAGAACCAAAATAAATAAATAAAACCCAACCCTCCTTTTTGTTACACTAACAGGCACAACTGCAGCTCGTGTCAGAGTGAGAGGGGAAGAAAGCAGGCAGTGGGAGCCCCTGCTTCGGGGCAGAAGAGCAGTACCTGTGTGGTCTCCACACAGAGCAGGAGCAGCGATGAGAGCGAGCACATCACTCCCGGGATAAACTGCTCCCAGCACTCCATGGAGAGAACAGCCCCAAGCTATGAATCAGCAGCAGAAAACCAAGCAGAAATCCTTCCCCCGGGCCAGGTGCAGTGGAGACAGAGCCCCAGTAGTTACCAGGTCAATCCCTCGCTGCTCCATGCCAGCTCCAGCAGCTCAGCCCAGCATATTCCGTGCCCTGTGTCCCACAGCTGCTCTCGCTCCAGTGCCCGTCCTGCAGCCACGCCAGGCGAGGCGGAGCGAGCCCTGAGCACACCTGGGCTGAGGCTGGGTCTGCCCCTGGGGCGGGGAGAGCCTCACCTGGGCAGGGCTGAGCCTGCCCAGCAGCCCTTGACCCGACCCACGGCTCCCCGAACCGCAAATGTCAGCACCGTGGCATTCTTGGGGAAGGGAGAGATCAGGTTTGGGTTGCCTTAGGAGGGCAAGAATGGCATTGGCATGGGTGCCCCCACAGCACCCGTGTGTCCATACAATGCCCATATCCCTGGAAGCTTATAGAATCCTACAGTGGTTTGGGTAAGAAGGGACTGTGAGGATCATCCAGTTCCAACCCCCCCCCCCACACTGTGTTCTCAGGTCCCTTCTCACACCTGGGGCCAGCAAAACTGAGGAGAGATGAGGAGCCCCACCATGACCAGCAGGAATTCTTACCCCAATTTTTAGGACACCCACCCTTCTGCACCAGCCCAGCCTGCACCAGGCTCTTCCCCGCAGCGAAGCCAGAGACCTCGGAGTGATTAAACCAGACATTCCCCCGGAGGAACCAAATGTTTCCTTCATCTCTGGACAGCAGAGCCCAGCAAAAACAGTCATCCTTGCTGCAGCTCACACATACTCCCTGCCGAAGCAGCTCCTTTCCATGGTGAGCTGTTCCTCAGGGTCCTAAGGACAGGCCAGTGAAATAAGGGCAAACAAGACTTCTCTTATCACTGGGTATTTCTGCCCTAGAGAACAGACTGAAAGGATCTGTCCAAACACTGAGCCCGTGTTTTTACAGAGCATGTCTCCCAGGAAAAGAAAGGCTGGTTAGCTTGGCAAAAAGAGAGCTGAGAGCCCCAGGACTTCCTTTTTCCCTCTGTAACTGATCAAATATTATTTCATCTCTCTCTTCAGGAGGGCTTGGTGTTTTCCTTGGAGCAGAGACAGCTGCTGCACGGAGCTAGGGTGCTGGTGGCATCCAGAGGTGGCTGCTGATGGGGCTTGGGAGGGCAGGAAGCCACGGGCAGCCTGAGCAATACCCATAAGCTGACCCTAAACCCACATAAGCAGACTCAGCTCCTCTCCTGTAGGTCATTCCCAATAAGATGCCTGGAAAAGAAACCGTGAAGAGACCTTAAAAATCATCCTATTCCAACCCCCTGCCGTGGTCAGGGACACTTTCCACTGTCCCAGGTTGCTCCAAGCCCCGGCCAACCTGGCCTTGAACACCTCCAGGGATGGGGCAGCCACAACTTCTCTGGGAAACCTGTGCCAGGGCCTCAGCACCCTCACAGGGAAGATTTTTTTTTCTAGTATCTGGTCTAACCCTGCCCTCTTTCAGTTTGAAGCTGTTCCACTCCGTCCTAGCCCCCTCTGCACACGGGCATCGAGCAAATCCTTGCCCCAAGCATCCCTAATGCCTTCAGGAGTGGGACTGATGCTCTCACAGCCTAAACTGACCCTGCTTTCCAGAGCCAAACTTGAGGGGACCTGAAAAATAACAGGAAGAGAAACTGAGGGAAAGAAAAAGGCTTATTTGTCAGGGACATGACTGGAAGCAAGAGTCTGGCTCCTCACCACATGAAAAGCCCTGCTGCTGCCTGGAGGTCTTGGAGAAGAAAGGGGGGTCCTGCCGAGCTGGGAGCTGGCAGGGAAGTCTCCCAAGCCAGCGCTGGAGTCGCAGCGTGATGGGAATGAATGCCAGCTTTGTGTACAGGTAGCTGGGGAGGATTTATGACCCGCCCAGAGGTATGAGCACAGGCCATGAATCACGGCACTGTTGGAGAATCAGGAGGTCCTGACTTCAGAGCCGCAGTCTTGAGGAAAATGACAGGGCAGATGCCTCTATGTGCACTCTAAAAATTAAAGTAAAATGCCAAAAGTTTCTTTAAAACATGCCTTTTGTGAGTGCTAGGCCTGTGGGACCCCACTAGCCTTACCAGGGCTGCCATAAATCACACTGGGCTACAACAACTGCACGGGGAGCACGGAGCAGCCACGGTGTTGTGAACATCAAACACTGCACAAGTGGAATTTTGGGGCAATCCAGTCTTTTTTTGAAGATTTAGGTACTGGCCATGGCATGATTGGTGATAACATTAGCCCAGTGCCAAGATATTTTAGTTTGGAGATAGTGTGACAAGTTGTTTTCCTTTGTCACAGCTACCGGCCCCACATGTGGGATGACGCTGGGAAAAGGCAGTAGGGCCCATATCTCCAGAAAAAAAATACCTGAAACCCCCCCAAAAATGGAGGGAAATGAAAAGCAGGGCACAGCCTTGTGCTAGGGAATGATTTGGCTCGGTTTTAATGCTTTATTCTGTTCCCAGGAGGGCCAGGACACTGCCCCCAACCTGATTCCCGGCACATCTCGTAGAATTCTTGAATGGTTTGGGTGGGAAGGGGCGCTAAAAATCCTCTAATTCCAACCCCTCGCCAGGGGCAGGGACGAGCACGGCTGGAATCTCATCCTTTTCCTGCCAGCAGGTCATATCGTGGCTTTCCAGCAGAGGGGGAAATAGGATCGCTTGTTCCACCATCGAGCCGCTTGTTCTGCCTTGCATCACTGGCAGGAACGAGGGATTTGGGAAAATGCAGTATTATTGATCCCTAACACTTGCTTTGACTGGCCAGGACAAGCAGTTTTTAGGAGCCCGTGGAGGTACCCACACAGCTCCATCAGAAGTTTGAAGATCAGCCCCATCAAAGCACTGTAGGACTCAAGAACATTAATTTTAAAGCCTCGCAAAGTGTCAGGTATTTTATCTGTCCAAGGCACACAGCTGTCTCTGCAGTGTGGCCCTGATCCCACAATTAAGTGCACACTTTTTTCCAACACTATAGCCTATAAAATCCCTTGTGTGTTTAAAGCTGAGTGTTTGCTCCAGTGGAAGATGCGTTACCAGAGCAGTTCTGGGTTCAGTGGCACCAAATGGGGACTGGCAGGTCCAGCACGAGGGCTGTGGTCATCTTCTGGTCCTTGGGTGGACCTTTTCCACCTCTCTGCACAGCCAGTCTCAGTAACTGAGAGACAAGCACAACGTGGCACGGAGAATTTAAGCTGGGGGATGAAAAACAGATGCACCTGAGGGAATGAGATGCAGAAGTGGTGCACAGACAAAAGAATGGTGGTCAGAGGCTGGTGAGCAGCGTTTGCTGTCCCCTCTCTGACAGCAGTGGTGAGCAGGGTCAGGCACAGCCTGCAGCAGCCTTTTCCTGCTGTAATGCAGCCTTCCAAACTGCAGGAACATCATCACAGCATCTGCTCTGCAGGATGAGCTGAACCAAACCTTGTCCTTCTTCCTGCTTCTACTCAAGGCTCCTACTTGCTCTACAACATAAAGCCATCTCTGAACCTAAATCCTCCTCCTGATGACATCTGCGCTGGGATTCTGATTTTTGAAGTTCAGAGATGAAGACCTTGCTAGCCAGCTTGTCTTCCTTGGCAAAACAGAAGTGCTTTTACCAAGCTGCTGTGCAGAGAAACAGAGGATGAGCCGAGAAAAGCCCATGTGTGCTGCAAAAGCACGTGTGAAACAGCAAACTTCCCAAGGGCAGAGCTCCAACTGCGAGGCACGGCTTCTTGATCTCTGTACATAGCTCTCTGCAACCTCTGCACATTGCAGCAACCTCTATACTGCTTAAAAAAAAATCCCCACCACCCGTGAATAAAAGGCTGTCTGCTCTGCCCTTTTCCCTGGTGAGCCATGAGAGAGCAAGCAGCACGTAGCAGGTGTCAGCCACGTCACAACTTTGTGGGTAGGATGGATGGAATGGAATTAAAAAGAACAAGACCCTCTGCCTTCAGGTGTTCATGGTCTTCAAGCCAGGGACAAAATTCAGATTTACAGCATTGCATGAAAAATGTACTACAAAAAATATAAATAGAATATTGGCATTAAAAAAAAAAAAGGATGACTTTTTTAACATAAGTGTATTCCCTGCAGCAAAAGCTGTATGAATATAAAAAAAATCCAGATATGAGGGGGGAACAAATGCAAATTGCTGGATGACAATAACATTATGTTATATACATTACAACTTCACCCTGGGGCTAGGCTTGTGCAGCCAGCCACGTTACCCAGAGGCTGCTCAGGTGATACCTAGAAGATCAATGCACTCTTCAGGCAGAAATTAATTCCCTTTGTTGGGCCAAATACATTTGAAGTGGAGACTTTTTTTGAAGTGGAAGAAAATCCTGTGTTGCCATCAAGGAGTTTGTTTACACGAGATAATCTGCCCCTGATTTTAGGTGTGTAAGGGTTGTGAGTTAGGAGCTGTGTGCCTTTTAATTAAAGAGTTCTTCAGTGCCACAGAAAGAGCTCTGTGGTGGGAATAGCCACAAAGTGGTGATGCGAGCTCACTGCCCACCCCAGCCTGCTCACAGCCCTTTTTCTGTGCTCCTGAAGACTTCATGGCTCATCCTCCTGAAGGTAACTGCATCACCACGGCCAGCACTGCAAGCCAGAGGTCCAGAGGCTTAATTCAGGTTTGGAGTCAAGGATGCAACACAAACCTTTTAGACACATTCAATTCACAATGTTCTAAATGGAACCATAACTTTTACATATATATATATATGTGTATACACACACCACTTTTGGAACATAACATTTTTTTGAAAGGTTCTTTAATTTCACCTCTAACGTGGAGTGCCTTGCTGGCTGCTTAAATCTCTCCCGCGCGCCTCTCCCCCAGATGACCTCACCTATCAGTGAGAAATTGGTGTTGTGCCTGATTGCACAAACCAGCCCAGCCTTTCACCTGGGAGATGTGCCACAAATAACTTCCATTATATACAGGGGGTGTTTCTGATGCTGCTATCAGAAAAGAGAAGATATAATGCCTCGACAGCCTTGCTTAGATGCTGAGGAGGCACTTGGCTGTGCAAAACAGCCATTTGTATCCCAGGGCAGCCCAGCTTTGGATGGAAGGCAGTGGGGTGCATCCCCACCAGACCTCTGTGAGCATGGCTAGGACCTTTTTATGTCGTTCTGTCTTAACAGCCACCTGCAGAGAGGCTGTGATGTGTAACGGGGACGTAACGAGGGGGGATCGCCTCAGGCCAGTCACATTTCCCTACCTTTTCTCCCAGGCAAAAGCAATTTAGGTTTAATAGTATATTAAAAAAATATTAAACCCCTTATTGGAGTTCTTCTTGCGCAGGCAAAGAGAGGAGAAGGACTTTCTGAGCCCATCTGCAGTGCATTAGCAGGTAAAGGATTGCATTAACGCACTCCTGAAGGTCGCAGAAGGGCACTTCTCAGTTCATTTCAATACAGGGTTTACCCCTGTGCTCCATTTCTCAGTGTTTAGCAAAGACAAGCCCCAGGGTCACTCTGAACTTTAATTGCATGAAAATAACCTGCTAAGAGGTCCTTTCATTTTGATCATTTACAATACCAGCTATTGAAATGAGCTTTGAAATTGATTTGGGAAATACACAAAACGACGCTTCCAGCCCAGCCCTTTGTGGACACAGGACAATTCACTGTCTGCTTAACAGCTATAACAGCCCAACACCAGACTTTCCTACAATAATTACACTTTCTCTTGAATTTATTGAGGTTCAAGCTTCCAGTTGTCTGCTGGGAGCACTTCATTTATGCACGAAGCATCTCAGCCCACTTCTGCAGAAGAAAAAGCAGGGAGAAACAGGCACTTGTTTGAACACACAAGTCTCCAAAGATCTCTTACTCGTTTTTAACTGATACCTAACGAAGGTGCAGATTCCTTGTGCATTTTTGTGCCTGCCCAGGGCCCTCAGGGGCACTTTGGAGGCTGTGAAAGCTCGAGGAAACAGCTATGAGGCAACTTGGGCTGTGACCACATGTCCTTCCCATGGCTATTTTTATTTTCTTCTAACAGAACAGAACTAAATATTGTCATCTTGTGACTATTATCCTAAAAATAAGTAACCTGTGGTGTTCTTGCTTGCTGTGGTATTGCTTTCCTACACTTGTGCACATCCACTACTTCTGTTCTAAGATTCTAGCCAGCTAAAAGCATCAGAGCCACCACAAGCAGATGGGTTTGCACAGGGCATGGCCACAACAATTTCAGACGTAGGGGACATCTTCCTCCCCCCAAATCACTTTAGAGAGCAAGGAATTCAATTTTCACGTTGCAGTGGCTGTGTAGGGCCATCCAAAAGCCAGGTGATAACTCACATCAGCTTTAGAGGTGGGAAACTGCCTCATGGGGCTGGCAAGGGGAGGAAGCTGAACTGACATTTCCTTCACATATCTGGAAGGTACATGTTCCTCATAACACAATTTTGTGCTAATCTTCAATCTGCTGTACTGGGAAGCTTTTCACTGGTCAGCAACCAGACACATCAAAATTACAGTGAAGTCACTGTGGGAAATAACACGAGCTTCCCTCCTCCTTCAAATTAAAAGGAGGGCGCAGGCTGGACAAGAAACACGCTGCTGCAATAGGACTTGATTGACTTTAATGTGGAAACAGTTGCACAGTTTAATATATTTCCTTGCCAGAAAACAGGGAATTTGTTTCCAAAAGGGCAAAGGCCTCTGGGATGTGTCCTGATTCTTCGTGATTCGATCTGTGCCGCTGTCAATGATTTACCGCAGCATTTCGGAGCCTGGTGGGCTCCGTGCTCCTTCCAGCAGTTCCAAAAACTGAAAAGCTTTGGTTTGCAGCTGATTTACAGCAAACATTTACATATGGCAAAGCAATGTGGAGGAGCCTGGGTCAGCTTTGTCCCTTGATCCTGTCAATGTGCTCACTGGCTTTAACGCCAGGCCAGGCCACGGCGTGCGGGGAGCTCCAGGCATTGCCTTCCCAAAGGTAAGTCTGCTCCCCCCTTCCCAGATTTCCATCCAGGAGCTACCAGCACGTCAGCCAGCCCCTCAGTTTTGTCCTGACTTGAGGCATGAGCACAAAGCTACCAGGAGAAAAATAAAGAATTGGCAGTTGTCCAAAGCCCAAGCCAGGCATGGTAATTCCTTCTTAGAGGAGCTGTTTGCACAACGGTTTTTCTTTCACAGATGACTATTAAGCCTTCTTAAACTTCCTCACTGAAATTACCAGGCTGGGTTTGGGCACTTGAAATGAATTCTCTATACAGGATGATTTATGAGTTAATATTTTTCCTATTCTTTTGCATTATAATTATTTTACATTTGACAAGACAGAGCTAACAAGTGCATGTGAACAACCCAGTTTTCAGCCCAAGCCAGATCCTCATACCTCAGGTTTTTTTTCCATGAACAATATTATTAACCTATCCGAGTGTCACTCGGGCTTTGAAGGAAAAGAATAAACAAGTTACATTTTTTCTAAAGCTACAGTGTCGGGATAGGGAAATGGGTGGTTTTTTTTTTTTTTTTCTACAGCTATTAATTTCAGGCTTGTTGCAAAGGCAAATATGATTTAGAAGGATCAAAAAAAGGTATCAGTGATAATTGGAACATGGAGACAAGGAGAAGGAGGAAAGGAAAAAAAAACTGTGGTAGTGATACACTTAATTATGAAGGCTTATTCCGATAATCCCTTTTGAAAATGAACAAAGACGAGATTTTTGATGTTTGATGAACTTATCAAACGAGGCAGAATAATGAAGAGGTAAATGTAAAATCCAATCGAAGGTGAGCCAATTAAGTACTTTGCCGAAGTGCCGAAGGATGCAGCCCACAAATCCTCCTGTCAGAGCAAAAAGGCACCAATACCTGCACGTCCTCCAGCCCTGGGCTCCTCTGCAGGCGCCTGGGTTTTCATCTCACACACGGATCTGCATCCACGGGCTCCCTTACTGAGCTGCTGTGGCTTTCATTTAGCGAATCGCTCTCCCCCAGCCTCTGATGAATCCCCCATGAGCTCCGTACCTTCAGCTAATTATCAATATTTCTCTTTGGACTGCAGTCTTGTAAGTAAAACAGACTGCTCATTACTTACTTGCCAAAATAATAATAATAAAAATAATAATGTTCTGACTCAGAACAAACCCTCGAAATGCTTCCAAGGCTGTGGAAAATGCAGGGTTGTATTTGCTCCTCAAGACAAAGACATGGCTCATTCAAATGAAGGTTTTAGGAGTAGGGGCAGAACCAGAGATTGTAATGACTGGGCTGGGAGGCAG